>APFE031214401.1:34039-55109 GCA_000404065.3 Pinus taeda | reverse complement strand
GGGTACCCGTAACCCCAATTTATGGGGTCCGGGGTAGTGCCCCGGAAAATTTTGGCTTTGGACCCTATGTTAGGTTGGGCGGACCCACCTATGGTTTTGTGCATTATTTTCGCACATGTTTTTTGGACGCAATGGTTTTCGGTCCATGGGTTTGGACGTGATGGTTTTCG
The DNA here is from genome assembly GCA_000404065.3 of Pinus taeda. NCBI lineage: Eukaryota > Viridiplantae > Streptophyta > Pinopsida > Pinales > Pinaceae > Pinus > Pinus taeda. The sequence goes on along the minus strand of APFE031214401.1, from coordinate 54,939 downwards.
TTCCATGGTATTGGATGCTTCAGCATGTATAAATATGTATTGTAACATTGAAAGGAACATAATGAAAGATCAAGCTGGTAGTCCCGGTTTTGGGATCCAGTGGGAAATCTATATGTATATGTTTTTTATGTGTTATGATCTCGCATTTTTATCTTTCATGTGATTTAGAATTCATATGCAGGTAATTTCTGTACGGGGTTAAAACCTACAAGGGCCAACCTGAGTCTTGCGTTGGATTTCCTCTCCTTCTTGATAGAGTTTCGCCGCTTCTCCTTTGTCTGTCCAGCTTCGAAAGAACCTGTGCAATCACAACAACATACTACTATGCAAGAAACAAGGATCTAAATTCATAAATAATGAAGGATCAGATGTACATTAATCATATACATGCATATATAAACAAGTACACAAGAATATGGAAGGAAACAAGAATAGCTTTATTCAGATGAAAAGTAGCAAGAATATTACAACCATGTGCTCCGACGGAGCATCATCCTCCAGCTAAGAATCCCTTCTTCAACTCAAGCAAAGCTAGATCACCCAACACTATGAATGTACACCAGAATACCAACATCACTTCTCTATAAGATACAAAATTCTAGCCTCTGGATCTCTGTGATGAGGGATCCATATATAGATGATTATAGAGAGGTGAGTCATCTTTTGGGATTTTGATTAGTGTCTTCTCTCTGATAATTCCTACTTCCAATTGGAGAATGATGATCTCTTACTCATCCCTGGTCGAAAATGGAGTGGCAAGTGTTAGAGGGGAAGCTTCTGGAAGATTACATGATCTTCCACCTCACATTTGTGTCCCTGCCATTTGTCCATTCTCGACCATCACACCCTACAAAGGAGAAAATCAGTATGCATCACACCCTGTACATTGGGAAGGTGATATACATCGCACCCTCTGCATTGAGCTTTCAGTATGGTCCAGTTTTGACCATTTATGAGCAGTTTTTAGTGGAGAACTTCTGGGAGATGATGTAATCAATTGACCGTGTTCCTTTAGGTAGTGAAGCAACACTTTTAGGGACTTAGGAGCCCTCAATTTATGGACATTTATGATTGGGGTTGAAGTGCCCAAAAATGTCTATAACACCTACTCTCCCATGAGTCGCACATGCTTAGTAGTTTCCACCACCAACCAAAATGAGGTCATTTGGAGGGAGTCACAACTCTTATCTATTGACTAAGATATTCAAATCGTTCTCTTGCTAGTGGCTTGGTAAAAATATCTACTAGTTTCTCTTTAGTCGCCACATACTCAAGTATGAAAGTGTTGGTTGCACCCTGTTCCCTCAAGAAATGGAACTTGATAGGAATATGCTTAGTCTATCAATGCATGACTGGATTTTTGGAAATTTTGATGGCACTTGTGCTGCCACACATTATTGGAATGGAATTAGTTAGACATACGTGTATATCTTTCAAGGTTTTCTTCATCCATAAAATCTACATACAACAAGTAGTAGCAACAATATAATCTTCTTCAACACTCGATAGAGAAATGGAGGCTTGTTTCTTGCTGACCCACAACACGAAGCATTTTCCTGAGAAGAAAGATGCACCAGAAGTACTCTTCCTGTGATCAAGTCTTCAATTTGAATTCTTCTCTCTTCGCATACCATAGTCCATACTATGTTGTTCCTTGCACATATTTGAAAATCCTTTTGACAGCAACAACATGACTCTCACGCGAGAAACTCTAAAATCTAGCGAGAAGCCCCATTGCTTGCATGATGACTAGCCTTGAGGCTATCATATACAATAATATTCCTATCATTGACCTCTATTCAAGTTGATTTACTGGCAGTGTTCCATCGTATTTTCACAACTTGCAGCCTGTAGTCATGGGTGTGCTGACTGGTTTGCAATGTTCTAGTCCACATTTCTTCATATTTCTCCTGAGATATTTAGTTTGGGATATAAAAATTCCTTATGGAGACTAAGTAATTTGCATACCCTGGAAGAAGGAAATTTTTGCAATCATGGACATTTCAAATACTTTTTGCATACATTTTTTATATTGATTCCCCAAGTGTTCCATATTGCTTCCAAATAATATATCATCCAAATACACAACTACTATTAGTAGACGGTCGCCTTTATACTTTACATAAAGGTTGCTATCAACTATGCATTTCTTATAACCTTGTTTCTAAAGGTACTTATCAAGACTTTTGTACCAAGCTCTGCGAGCTTGTTTTAATCCATACAGGGTCATCTTCAGTTTTCATACGAACCCTTCATCACAGGTGAGAAAAAAATACTTCTAGCTACTCAATGTAAGCTTCTTCTTCTAAATCTCCATTGAAAAATGCAAATTTCACATCCATCTGATATACCTTGATATTCTTATGGATGTAAAGAGAAACAAATATCCTAATAGCTTCCAGTTGAGCTACTTGTGCAAAGGTTTCTTTGAAACCTACACCTTCTATTTGGGCATACCCTTTGCAGACCAATCGAGATTGTTTATGGATTACTTCAGGCTTTTCATTCAGGTTTTTCTTGAAAACCTATTTGGATCTAATAAAAAAATTCTCTCTTGGCCTTGGAACAAGCTCCCAAGTGTCCTTATTTTCAATATGATCAAGTTCCTCATTCACAAGTTTCGCCCAAAACTTGTGTTCAGTTGGTTGATAGAGGTTCTTGGGTTCTATCCGTGATAAAAAAACTTGATTCACATAACTTGTACAACCAACAAGTTTCCTCCTTGTTTGGACACCATGACTTTGATCTCCAAGAATTTGAATCTAAGGATGTTCCTTTTGTATATACCTGGAGGGTGTCTTTGGCCTTGCAGTTGTGCCTACTTCCTCACCTTCACTATCTAAATTTGTTTCCTCCAGATCAACAAACCTCAAATATGAACTTTCCTCATCATCTAAGTTCATATTTATTTAGAGGACTTACATTGTGAACCTACTTCATCTACTATTACATAGAAGCAACCCTCAATCTTCTTTGTCTGCTTTTTGTAACTTTGGAGTAGGAAGATTCTCTCTATAGATAGAGACAATCCCTCTAGCCCAAGAGAGTGGGTCTAGCCACAAACAAGATAATCTAATGTTAATTTCCCCATATTAGAATTGAATAAGATATTCTTGCTTCCTTTCTCCAACTTCCTTTTGTTCCTTCCATTCAAGTACCTAAAACAAACATGGAAGAAACAATAACAAACATGATAGCATAAAATCAAATCCAATCGACTTAAAAGGTCAAGGAGTTCTAAGCTATAAAATGTAATATTACACCCGACATAGAAAAGAAACCATTAGTTGTATTAAAATAAACTTCAAAGAGAAATACAACTGAAGCCTTGACATTGGAGATCTCCTTTGTGGTATCCAAGTCTTGCTACACACCTTTTCAACACTCTTTTCATCCTCTAGCTTGACATGAAATGGCTTCCAAGCTCTAACTCTCTGTCCTCATGCTTTAGCTACCAAAGACTAGTCTTTTGTCATCTAAGATTAATCTTCTTCTATCAAAAGCTCAAGATTTCAGAATTTGTAGTTGGTTCTATCTCTCCACCACTTTCACTATGTGTTGTATTGTATAGTAACCAAAAATGGTAAGAGGAAGTGGTTTATATATAGAGAGGAGAATAAGAATAAGATCCAATCAAGGGGGAAAGAAGGTATTATCTCCTTGGGAATGTCCAATTTTAAGGGGGAAAGAACCTTATATGGATTTCTCAGCCCTTATCCAACCAAATGAACATCTAGCACATCACCACTAGAAGTTTCTAGACGTGAAAATTCGTTTCCTTTTATAAAAACTTTCTAGAAATAGACTGGTGCGGGTATTGGACTAATAGTAATCCTAATCGGCATGAGTCACAATGTTAAACTCTGCAAATCGGTGCATGTCAGACATGGGGAAAGAGCATTGATCTTAAAAACTGGGTTTAAGAAGGATTCTTTGGAATGTTCTGAAAGGAGTGGGGACTACTTTCTTCAAACATCAAGGCACCCAAGAGCATAGGTTTCATGGTGACATTATAACACAGTAGTCACTACTAGGGTTCTCCAGATTAGGAATGGGGAGTGACAAGAGAGTGACAAATCACTGTGTAATAGTAACACTTATATCCTTTTCTTCGAGTAGAGTACCGGAGCATTATCCCTTTGTCAACATGTAAATCAAGCTTTCTAGTATTATTTTCATTCCTTTTAATGAATCACTTACTTGTGAACACCTTGAGGTGTTTAAATAATGTAGGTATCCACTTCCATCAATTACAGTGAGTTTTATCACTATTAGGCCTGAGTTGAGTTTTGTTTGATAGATATATTATTTCCTAGCTTCCTCCTGCCAAGAAGTTGTGAGACACTCCTCCTTCATCCAACATTTCTCTAGCAATTACCTAGATTGTTATGTTCTTCCTCTTTATTAATCCATTTTTTTGAGCCATTTTGGAAAATGAGTATTGCCTCCTGATGCCTTGTTCTTCATAGAATTCCTAAAATTCTCTTGAGGTGTACTCCCCCCTTCTGTCTGATCTTCAAAATTTTATTTTTAAGTATTTCTAATTTCTACTTGATCTTTAAACTTCTTGAAATTATTGAATTCTTCTTATTTTTCTTTTAAGAGGATAATCCAAGTGGCCATGGTGAAATCATCAATGAGAAACATGAAATACCTCTCTCCTTTTTGAATTTTTTTTTGTAGTTGGGCCATAAAAATATGTATGAATGAACTCTAGAGGTCTGGATGAGGAGAACTCTTTTGACTTGATATGAATCCTAGTCTGTTTTCCAAAATGACATAACTTGCAGATTGAGTTATCAAGCCTTGATAGCCTTGGTAATCCTCTCATGACTCCTATCTTTCTCACTTTTATCAAAGTGCCAAAATTCATATGCCCAATCCTATTGTGTCACGATCGTGTTTCACTTGTTTTCGTAAATAGAAGTTAACCTTGGAATTGCTAAACGCATATATGTTATTGTGAATTCTGATTGCTTTTCCCACCAATTTTCCATTCTTTATGTTGTGGAGCTCACAGTGTTTAGATCAAAAGGTCACATTGTAGCCATTATCACACATTTGGCTAACACTAAGAAGATTATGCTTGAGACCTTCTACATACAACATATTTTGCGCTTTTATTTTTTGATCAAGACTAACAACACCTTTACCCTTGATTCTTGTTGGAGCATTGTTTCCAAAGGTGACATTGCTTCCTCTATCCTTTTATTTTATAGATGAAAATTTTCTTTTGTCCCCAGTCATATGTTTGGAACAACCACTATCAACATACCATTTTTTTCTTGATTATGAGCTGATAAGGTGAGTCCACATTGCATGCTCTTTTTAGTTTTTCATTTTGAGCTCCCCATATTTGTTTGGATAGATGACTGTCTAATATTTTGGGGCTTAGAGAGGTAGTCTAACCTGCATATAAACTCATTGGATTTGTGCCCAAAATTATTACATTTGAATCATTCTACTTCACTTAGCAAGGGAGAGAATACATTCTAATTTATGGGAGAAGCGTTTTGAGATTTAGAAATTCAATATGTCTTATATCTATGATTTTCATCTCTTTCAACTTTGATCCTTCTATAGTCAATAGATTTATGTCCAAAGGTATGGCACTTATAACAGTGATCATAAAACAAATAGGCATGGATATTGTTGGAACCAATATGAGATTGTGCAGGAAAATACCTTGTTTGTCTGGATAATTAGTTCATTCTCCATTGGCAATCTCCCATTTTCTCTGCGTCTCTTTTGTCTAATTTAATTCTTTAATGATTCATCTTCCAATGTCACTATGGTTCTTTGAAACATGCAGACGTAAATTTTATCTTCCCCATAGAATATTCTTGTATCTTGTACCCCAGACCAATTATGATTCCTGAGGGCCTTTGACTACTCAGGATCTAATCTAGTCTCCTTGTCCCTTCGGCAAGTTTGTGATTTCAACCCTTCTTGGTCTTTGTTCTCTCAAGATAAATTCTCAGAGAGACAACCTTTGCTTCAAGACAGCGACATTTCTCTCGCCATTCTGGGATCAAATCTTGAAGAACCTCTTCTTTTTGTTTAGCTTCATCCAGTTTAAATTTCAAAGATAGAATATCATATTTGCATGTCTATGAGATCATTTCCCTTTTTAACTTGTTCTCCTCTTCTAGTCTCTCACAGGTTCCTTTGTTTTCTTCCAGTAGAATTACTAGACTATCTTTGCTCTTGATAGATTCCTCAAACTTTTCCTTTCGATAGGAAAACTCCTCATTATCAAAGTTGTAAATACCTTGCTATGTACATTGTAATTGTTCCTTCATGTGATTATTCCTCTTCTTTGCCTTATTTAACTCGTCAAGGGAACTAATGAGTTCCCCTTCAAGGTCCACTATTCCTTCTTCTTCTTCCTCTTTATAATCTGTAATACCTTATTTCTTGGAGCCTATTTCAAAGGCCATAAGAAGATACGTATGTGACTAATTCTCTAATGAGTTTTCACTGTATGACTCTGGTGATGACTTATCCTCTTTCGGGTAGAAACCCTTTTCCTTATGGAGATTTTTCTTCTGATGTGTGTGAGACTCGTGCCCAAATTTTAGATCCTCTTCCTTTTCAACCTTTTCTTTTTAGGGGCGTTTGGACAAGAAATGTCCAACTCTTCCATAGTCAAAACACTTAAAGGGAAACTTCCCTTTATATTTTCCTAAGCCACACTTTAGTTTTCTGGCTAGTTATGCCAGCTCCTGATCAAATTCATAGTTGGAGCAGTCTTAATGATATTTATGCTCATTGGCCTTTTTGAATACTTTGAATGTTGCTTCCTTCGATTCAGATTTTTCTATTCCTACTCTCATCTCACAGGTTGTGAGAGTACCATGCATTTGGTCCATCTTGAGATCCTTTAAATTAGCCACCACTTCTATAGCTAATACTTTGGAATTAAATATCATGGGTAGAGATATTAATATTTTCTAAACAATCATCTCCTCCTTGACCTCTTCACCAAGTCCTCTAATCATATTAGTCACTTCATCATCTATGAGGAAGTATTCTACTATGATTTCATTTTCACTCATTCTCAACCTCTCAAGCCTCATTCTGAAGGTCTGAAGTTTCGCTTGGTTGACTTTGTCATCTCCTTGGTTACTTTGATTAATATTTACCCACACTTCCTTAGAAGACTTACAATGCATAATTTTTACAAGTTTTGATTGACTAAGGTGAAAAGGAATGGAATTCTTGGTTTTACCATTGTTCCTATATAATTTGTTACCATCTCCATTAGTGGGAGGAATATCAAGGACATTGTAGTCTACTAGTACTGAAATCCAAACATCTACTCCCAAGGACATAAGATACACTTCCATTCTTACTTTCCTAAAAAAATAGCTTTTCCCATAAAAGACTAGTATTCTACTCGAGTAAGCCTCTTGACTCTCTTGCCTAGATATAATTCCTTATAGATCTACCTTCCAGTGATTAGACTGTTATTGAAGGAACTTGACTATGATACCAATTGTTCAAATAAGGAATTGCTGAGAGGGGGGTGAATATGTAATTATGTAACTCCTTCCCTTTTTTGGTTATTCTTACAGTCCCTTCTTATATTTTATTCTACTTGTGAGAGAAATCATTCACTAAAGAAATGAATCAACAATTCCAAATGCACATGTTCATACAACAATCTCATGAGTAGCACACACACATTTGACATAATTGTTTTCACGTGGAAACCCAAAGGGAAAAAACCACCAAATTTTTTGTTTGTTTATGATGTAAATTAAGAACCCAATTAATTACATCTATCTTTTTATGATCAGCCACCTAGAGGACGCACTGGAACCTTGCCAAGAGGCACCAAACTCTTAAGTGTGTAGGTACCAACCTTATCTTGCCACTATTCTACTATTTAATACGATTTTCAAACTAAAAATAGAGGAATACAATATTATAAGTAAAATACCAAAATGGTTGACCTCATATTAAACTTTGTCCCTCTATCTTCTATGCTCTCATGCACCAGGTCATTCTTGCTGCTCACAACAACACCTTCTTTGTGCACCGCCTCCTATGTCAAGGGATCTCTGTTGACTCCTCTTCAGCACTACACTTATAATTCTCCACAAACAAATCTCACTACACTTGCTATTGTTTCACACAATGTTCTCCTTAGTCATTCAACCTCTCTGTCTCAATACACTCCTCTCACAACAAAACACTCTCCCAATTAGCTTAACTCCCCCATCTTCTCTATTGCACAAAATGATTTTGTTCCACTAAATCACTTTGTGTAAGGTAGTGTTTGTTGTCTGTCCTTTAGTTGCCCAACTGTAATTAGGCTTGGCTTCCCTTGCCACTATTTTCTCTCCTAGTTGTTTAGTGCCACAGTACTGAAGCAAAAATGGAGCTTTCAGTTATTTATCGTCTGGCTATGTAGAGATCCATGCTGAGAAATTAATTCTCAAGTGACTTGCACACTCCTCCAAGCATCCCATTCTCATTTATCACGCCAAAAATCTTGACAGTTCACAGAGGTGACCGCTTTATTCTCATTTATCAAAACCATTCATGCATGTTAAGCAGTTGATTGCTTCCTTCATTATCTCAAATTTCTCTCTGCCAGAAATGTTGTCCTCAATTTCTTGTTACAAAGTCTCCTTGTAGTTTTAGCTCCTTTCAACGATCAACTCCTATCATATTGCATTCAATTTTAGAGTTTACGACCCATACATCCCTTAACTCATTATACTCCATCATCGAAGAAACTCGACATCATAACTTCACAAAGGTGGAACATTACGATATTTCTCAGCCCTGATATCCTGTTGAAGGCCCCAAAAATCGGGTCTACAACAAGGGGGATACCCGCCCGGTCCGGACCTTGGTTGGAAGCTCCTTATCCGTTTGGTATAGCGTGTCCGACTAGGGATATGGGACTAGTTTCCCAATTCAGTGTGTGTGTGTGAGAAAGATGGGTATTTCTTTTCTAAATGGAATACTTCTGTTCTAATTATAATCTAATGTTATGCTGTTTTATTCTAATAAACAGAAAAACATCAAAATTTATGCTAACTCGGGGTGTGATATTTCTTCCATGCAATCTAGAAAGATTTCAAACAATAACTAGTAATAAACATCATTCACCTATTATAAGAAAAGAATTCAATAAAGATGAACTACTTCGTATAAAAAGCTAGACGAAATAGTTGTGAAAAACTTATCGCATAAATGAGCTATTGATACATTAAGCATAAATAAATAGCTATCACCATACAAAAGTGCCAAATGATAACTTAGGAATCCACGCTGTAATATATAAACAACTGAAAACTGAATATCACTTTAACGCATAAGCAGAAATGGTTAAGAGATAAAAGTACCATTTATAACTAGTCCTACTCATGAGCTTCAAGTAACAATTGATTTATCTCTCCTTGATTTAACATCCACTAAGAGTACAAAAGTGCAACATCAGTAGCAGATATCAAATGCAAATATCAAATAAACCCTGTTCCATTCATCCATCAAAACCTCCTATGAGGGTGCAAAAGTGCATGTTCTGAGGACAAGTTTTTGATAAATTTCTGGACCCTTCTCTAAATGCATGAGAAGGGTTTAAATACTACTAACTAAATAACTTATTTACAAAAATTTAGGATTCGGTTCAAATGGCCATCCTTTTTCTAAGTAAAACTATTTCTAAAATTAAATCTAATATATAACTATCTCTAAATTTTCTCCTTAACGTCGCGAGCATTCAATATTTGCCTGAGTAGAGTCGACTGACTGTCTTCCATATTTGGTTGAGTTAAGCAAACTGAATTGGAAAGAGCTGGCACTATCTTCTCAGCAAAATTGATGATATACTTGAGAGTCATCCAATGACTATGTGGCTTTACCGTGTATGCCTGGTAATAATCGCATTTTAACTTGGTTAACCCTCAGATTGCTTCTGCTTTAGCTTTCTGTTTCTAGTTTGTTTCTATCGTTGTTTCCTTGCAATTTTCGAGGCTTGTAGGTGACTGAGTAATTAGGAGCCTTCCTTTTCGAACAAGTTTTCTTAGCGATGCGCTTTTCGCCTCTTGTGCCTTTTCCTCTTTTTGGGTATAAAGATGAAAATTTGTAAAAATAGTGATTCTGTGAGCTCTTGACCCCGAACATTAGACTATCTGTTTCTGGTATCATCATCGTTCAGTACTCATTCAACTGTGGCTGGATATGAGAAATCTGTGATGGATGCCTCAAAAGAGTTCTGCGGCTTTTTCTCTCCCTTAAGTGAATTAGGTGTGCCTTCTGAAATGGACATTGGAGTACTGTCTTTCCTCTTCATATTTTCCTGCATACTGCCCTGTATAATGCTTCGTCCTTTGTTCCTGTAGTTTACAATTAAGGAGGAAGTAATGATAAAAATAAAGACAAGAAAACTTTAATGCCGAAGATACGCAAAACACGTCACCTTACGTGAACTAGTTCTTCGAAAAACACAACACCATACTTCATTAACAACTCGCAACAACTCATTAATTCGCATTAAAGCGCATGACCAGTTCTTGGCCTAAAAATATTTCTCGAATAATGAGCTAGAACCAACTCCGATGGAGAGGTTTTGTGATTTTGCTTTGCGATATCACAGATCACTATATCGCATTTCCGCAATTGCATCATGTTGTTCTATCGCAAGGTTTCTTGATCACAATATCACACGATCGCAGGATCGCAAAATCGCAAGATCACAGATCGCAGGATCACAGGATTGCAAAATTGCAAGATCGCAAGATCGTGGATCACAAGATCACAAGATCGCAAGATCACAGATTGCTTAATCGTTATAATCATTATGTGTAATTCATGTGATTTTTGCGATGTGCGATATGCGATATTGCATATCTGCGATTTTAAATTTTTTAATGTGAGTGCTTCTTAATGCATGCGACGCGATGGAGTTTCGCGTCGCAATCTCACGTTTTTTATCATTTTGGCTTATTTAGAAGGTACCCTATCATTCTTTGTGCGATGCGATCTTTCTTAAGGAGTGAATTTACTTTCTTCATTATGAAACTTAGGTTTTTTAGATTCTCCAAAGGTATTTCCCTAAGTCCATGATGTTGTAAGTTTCATCTAAAAAGAAATATAACACTAATTGATTTTTTAAATTTTTTACTAAGGGTCCCCACTTATTTAGTATTAGTAATAACACTTCATAAGGAGGGGGGTTGTTGGTGGCCACAACAATTGGCGATTCACTTGGAAGAACCAGTTATCTCTATGTTTCTATTTAATTTTTTCAACTTCCAAAATAGTAAATTTTTCAGAAAATTAAACTTTATTATGGAAAGATAAAGTACATTATGCTCTAACCTGTCAATGAAATTTTGTCTCAGCTATTTTCAACTTTGATTATTTGCTCCCTCAAGTTAGTCCTTGTATTTACATCTGTCATTACTTGGTCTGTGAAGATAAAACAAAGTTTTCTCTGTAAACCAGTTTTAAAATATGCTCATTTGTCGTAGGTAGAGCCTCTGCTGCCAGCGGGCATTCATAGCCTCGAAAAGGTTACCTATTACCCATCAATGATCTTGTATCCTACTTAAAGAAACCTACAACTCTCGAAGAAGAATCCACTTCCACACTTATTGCTTTGATTTTCTTTTTATTCTTAAAGAACAATGTCTTGGTTTGATAGCCAATTTTATGACACAGTCATTCACTTGATTTATAACTTTGTTGAACAAGTTGGCTCGTAATGAGACCCCTTGCCTCTTGATTGTAACAATCTTGAGTCATTTCCCTGTTGTGGTATGCAGTATTTGGCAAAGTCAGCAAGTTATAATATCTGTGATTATGATAAGTCAGCTCATGATGAGACCTCTCATTCTTCAATATGAAGTGTATCCTTGGATTGTTCCTCTGAAAGTTGTGATTTCCTTAGCAGGGAGGAAGTCATTGTTTTCTTTAGATAGGTCTCGACAACAATGATAGAGTTTTTGGAAGTAGCTCTTATACATAGAATCTTTATTTTGTTATTGATACCTTTCGTTGCACTGATATAAAACAATTTCTTCACTAAAGGTTGTTTTCATCGAACTTTATGAAGTTGAAACTAGTGCCATATCTAGGTTACAGTCTTTAACTATATCTTTCAATAATAAAGATCAATTTTCCAAAATATTTGCTATTTATAAAAGCGAAAAATTAAAATCTGAAAGAGAGTTGGCGTATCTTTTGTAAATGCCTGATGTAACCATTCACAACTAGTTTTATTATGAAAAGAAAAGTATTACTCTACAAAAAATAGAAGAATAATCTTCTATGGAAAATATTTCTTAAGAACTTGTATGTTGACAGGTAAAGAGTCTCTTTTGCCTGCTAAATCCTGTAACAAAAATGTTGATGGACCTAAGACTTCTACAATTTGAAAAGGACCAAGCCACATTCTTCGAAATTTTGTATGCTTTCCCTTTTCTTCATGTGCCTTGTCCCATTTTAAAACTAAGTCTCCGATCTAAAAATCTTTTCTGGTCATTATGTTTGAATCAAAAGACGATTTTACTAGCGTTTGATGATGAGCATGCGTTTTCTTAGCTTGTTTTCGTTGTTCTTATAATTTGATTATTTCCATCTGTCTTAGGTGTAATGAGGAAGTTGATACTTAATTAATGTATTGAACTAGAGACAAAGAGGGAATCACTAAGTGAGTCGGAAGAACCACTTCTTTCCCATAAACTAAACTAAAGGGAGAAGTGCCTATGGAAGCTTTTCTCGTTATTCGGTCTACCCACAAAGCGTATATTAAGGATTTATGCCAAGTTTTATGATTTTGGTCTACTGTTCTTTTGATAATCCTGATTAGGTTTTTATTTGTAGACTCGGCTAGTCTGTTACCCTGTGGATAATAATTGGCCGAATTTTGAGTTTGAATCCTCTTTTAAGTGCAAATTCAGTCATTGCATTTCTAGAAAAATATGATGCATTATCGAACATTAAAGCGGAAGGAAATCCAAACCTGGTGATTATAAATTGATCTATGAACTCAATGATATTTTCAGCATTAGCCATCTTGAGTGGAACTGCTTCTACCCACTTAGTAAAATAAACTATTGTTGTAAGGATATATCTATGCTGCTTGGAAGAGTGAGGAACGATCTCAACTATTATGTCCAATTGCCACTGACTGAAGGGTTGCTCGATGTTAACTGGTTGCAGTGGTAAGGATAGCTTCTTTTGTCTCCCAGCAGTAGTTTGGTAGACTTGAAATTTCCTCATGTAACTGTGCGAGTCTTTGAATAACGTGGGCCAGTAATACCCTGCGCGCAAGATTTTATGTGCAGTAGCATCTCCAGCATAGTTTCTGCCTGCTGGCCCATCGTGGAGTTCCTGCAAAACTTTTTCAACTTCAGATTTCTCAAGACATCTAAGGAGAACAGAATCATAATTCATTCTAAACATAATATCATTTATGAGCTGATATTGTTTGGCTTTCAACCTTAGAGCTCTTTTCTTAGTATGATCGAGGTGTGAAGGAGCATATCCGTTCTTAAGATAATAAATGATATCAGCGTATAGTGACTCTTCATCGTTTAGGCTTACCCCGCACATTTGTACCTCTACAGATGGAATTTCAAAAATTTGCGACGCTCCAGCCAGCATTTTGCAAAAGCCTTGACCTCTTACAATGTTTGCTGGTTTAATTTCTATGTCATATTCTTGTAAGGCAGTTACCCAATTGGCCTTCTTTTCACCCACATCCTTTTGTACTAGAAGATTCCTTACTGCTGGAAACATTACTATAATTTTAGTATGTGTTTTGAGTAGAAAATGTCTGAAGTATTTGATTGCTTTGAAAACAACATAAGCCTGTTTCTCCACATCTGAGTAATTTAGTTCAGCACCCTGCAAATTTGAACTGAAAAAAGCAATTGGTGCTTCCACCTTTTCTTGATTCATTTGAGTGAGTATCGCAGCATATGACTTATCTGAGGAAAATGTGTATAAAATAAAAGGCTCTGAAAAATTCGGAGTTGCTAAAGATGGATCATTAATAATAGCTTGTTTGATCAGGTTAAACGTTTCATGTTCATCTTAGCCCCATTTAAAATTAGAGTTATTTTATATCATCGTTTGTAAAGGGGATACGATTCGTAAAAAATCTGGAACAAATCTCTTTACAAAATTGATTTGACCAAGGAAAGATTGCATGGCTTTTTTGTTATGAGGTAGGAATATTTTAGAAATTTCTTTGATTCTATCAGAATCGATGTGAATTCCATATTTTGACACTATGAATCCTAGAACTTTCCCTTCACTTACTGCGAAAAAAGATTTCTTTGGGTTAAGTGAAATTCCATACCTTAAACATCGTTGGAAGATTTGTTTCAAGTCTTTGAGATGGTCGCTTCGTTCCTTGGAATACATGGTTATATCATCCAAATAAATTACTACAAATTTATTGAATAAACCTTTAAATGCAATGTCCATAGCTCTTTGAAATGTGGTACCGGAATTAATCAAACCAAATGGCATTTTTCGATATGCGTATGTGCCCCATTTAGTTCTGAATGTGGTTTTCAATTGATCATCAGGATGTACCAACACTTGATTGTATCTTGAAAATCCATCCAAGAAAGACATTAATTCTGAGCCTGCCACTGCCTGCAATATCTGCTCCATAGGTGGTAAAGGAAAATTGTCCTTTTGACAGGCCTTGTTAAGATTTCGAAAGTCAATACAAATTCTAATATCTCTGTTTTTCTTTCTAACACGTACCATATTGGAGACCAATTTAGAATGTATGACGGGAAATATTATCTTGGCTTTCAACAACTTATTGAGTTCATTTTTTATCTGATTTTCTAAGTTGGGATGGATCTTTCTCAATTTTTGTTCGAAAGGTCTTTCATTATTGGTCATTGGGATAGTATGTTGGATGATAGAAGTATCGTATGTTTTGAGTTCATCATAGTTCCAAGAAAAAATGTTTTTGTATTGTCTCAAAAGACGAATATATGCTAGTTTTCTTCAGGGGCTAGGCTGAGGCCTAGATTTATGTTTTGGGGTTGGGTATCGGTTCCTAGGTTTACTAATTCGTAATTCAAAGTTGAACTTTGGAGCTTTGAATTGGTAGACCTTTTAAACCGATATTTCAAATCATACAGGTCTTCTAACTTGACCACTAATTTAGGTATAGCATTGTTAGTGCTGTTTTGTTGTAATTTTCGATCATGTTGGTCTTCGTCAATTATTTGGTTGGAGTAGGATCCTTCAGAAGTAAGGAAATTTACGATATCAGGATCGTCGTTGAATATTCTCCAATTTGTGATGTTGTCAGGAATAGATGGTCTAAAGATTAATTCTATTGAGAATCTATCTGGACTAAAATCTTTAGAAGGAATGAGCTTAGAAGCTATGTTAGCTAAAACATCGGTGCTTGCATTCTAGAGCCTAGGAATTGATGAAATATTGAATGCTATAAAATGCTCAGTCAAATCTTGAACTAAAGATTGATAGTGTTTTAAATGACCTGATAAGCAATGTATAGTATTTCGTACCTGTCTGACTACAATTTTAGAGTCTCCGAAGAGTTGGAGGTACTTTATGTTTAACCTGTTTGCTTTGTACAACCCTTTGACTAAAGCTTCATATTCTGCTGTATTGTTGGTACAATCAAATTCGAGCCTGCATGTTAACATGATTTTATCCCCTTTTGGACTAATTAGCACGCATCCTGCTCCTGCTCCTTCGTTAGATTTAGAGCCATCAAAAAATAATTTCCAAAATAAAGATTTATTTACAGGTCTGTCTAAAAAATTGATACATTTTGAATTATCTGTTTGAGAAAAAATTTCGACTTGGGATACAACAGAATGTTCTAAATAAGGTGACGTATGAGCATTAAAGTTGTCGAGAAAAGAATCCACTGAGTAATTGCCAATTATGCTACTGTTATATGCTACTCGTTCATTTTCCCCCTCTAATTCTGTTACTGTGTACTTCTGATGTAATTCACGTTCAACTTTTATTTGATTTGGCTTACCATTGTAAGGCAGCCACATGTGCGACCAGTCAGTTGCGAAGTATCCATGCAGTTTTTCTAACCAATCCCTGCTAAGAATTAAGCCATAAAATTTAGGGATATCAGTGACTAAAATGTCAATAACTTGACATACCTTCGGGTTGGATGACAGCCTTATGGATACTTGATTTAGTTCACCAATGACTTTTACTTGAGACCGATCTAGCTGAACAATGTGAACAACGGATTTATGTGGTTGAAAATTTAATTTGGTGCATATGGACTTTGGTAAAATATTTGATGATGCACCTGAATCCACTAAACAATTATGTACACTTTTGTTAAAAATTTCATAAGTAAGGAGAAAAGGGGGAGTATGAGATCTCGATCTTCCTCTAATTAAAGCGACGTCGTTTGGATCAATCTTGTTCGTCGTATTAGTTGGAGGTCTTCCCATGTTTTGGAAGCTTGAGAAATTACAGTGGCAGGCAAAGGTGCAACTGGCACAGCATGTAATTATTTCATCATTATCTTTTGTTGATGCTTTAGCTTGCTCAATTCGTATAGAGTGATGTTGGACCTAGTCTTTTTCATGTATTCTATGATATTGTACTCCATTTCATCCGAAACTATCACTGTTTTATATGGAGTAGGTGAATCTATTTGGACTGGGCTAGTTTGAGTCGCTTTAGATGTCATTTTCTTTGTTGCGAATTTATCCTTTGTTACAGAGCTTGCACTCTTTGGCTTTGGGGTAGTTTGGGGAGGATCAAGCTGGTTTCTACTTCGTGTGTTAACTGGGAATATTTCTTGATCTTCTTCTTGTGGGAGGATGAAATCCCACATTCCTTGTAATTCTACAACTTCTTCATCATCGGTTTGCCCTTCAGTGGCAATTTCCTCTTCCTCTTCCTCGGATTAGCACTTGTAATAGCATTGGGTGGCCTCGAATCCGTGGACGGGCCTCTTTCAAAAGCTCTGTAGGGCCTTTTGAAGGAGTTTCTGCTAGTTTTTTTATGTTGACCATTTCATTGGACATGGTCTTCAGAAATTTTTGCAATCCATCCAAATCGAATGGATCTTTTGCTTGTTTCTTCTTGGACTCTTCTTTTAAGGTGATCTTTTTAGATTTATGTTCCTCTATTGTGGACTTCTTCTCTAGGGCTATTATACGTTTCTCTACTGCTATGGCTTCTTTCATGTTTTTGGCTAAGGTTATTTTGTTAGCCCTGTCCATGAAGATTGCTATGTTTGATGGTAAAGTAGTGATATACCATTCACATCGCACTTCCTCACTAGGCTGAGAAGCAGTAGGAATTTTGTTTAGAATTTTATTGAAACGTAGATTGAAGTCTTTGATCGGCTCTCTAGATTCGGCCCTAAGGTTGGATAGGTCATTGATTAACGTTGTCGTAGACCTATCATCACCAAACTTAGTTAGGAATTGGTCTTGGAAGATAACCCAACTAGTAATAGATCCAGAGGGTAATGTGAAATACCACGATCCAACTGTTCCTTGCCGAGTATAAGGAAACAGTGAAACAACAACATCTTCATTAGTAACCTCGTTGAGATTAATGGATAGAATAAAGTTTTTTATGTGCTCTTCTGCTAGCATGCCTGCCTCGGGATTGAACTTAGGCAGCCATTTCTTAGGATCGGCCAGTATTTGACTCAAGGGTGCGGGCATTAAGACTTCCCCAGGGTTGTTCCATGGGGACTGGGCCATTGCTGAACTGCTAACAGGGGAAAGTGTAGAAGATGATCTCTATGGTTGGGAAGATGAGGATATTATGATCGCAGATTGTTGTACACCTAATCCTAAATGGGTTAGTGTGGAAGCCGAACAGACTAAGTAGTCCAAGGGACCTTGGGATGTGAATCCCAACGGTCACCATATTGTACTATAAATGTACATCTATTGTTAATAAAAATGTAATACAAGCTTTATCTTTCATATTTTCTCTCGTTCACCATGTGTGTTTAACATGGTATCAGAGCCATGATGTGTGGCCTGTTTTCCCTAAGCAACTCATCTGAGTTTCCTTGAATAGTGCTGGCCTAGTCTTCTATAACGCTCCATTAATTCTGCCATCCCTGCGCTGTACCTGCGCTCTGCCATATTCCATATATAAAATCCTACCCCCTCCACAGCCGCTGCCAGGTCTGAACGCTGCATTACCTACGCTGCGCTGACATATTCTATTTATTACGCTCAGACTACTTAAACGTTTCATATTCTCTGAACGTTGCCCGTCAGTTACATTCTAATTTTGTCTGCCATATTCCCTTGTATTTCACTGTCGCAGCTGCTCCATAACCGATTTCTCTCAGAAGAGACCCGCTACGCTTGTTAAATAAGGGCTTCTTGTAAAAATAACATTGCACATTTTCAAAATTTCAGGACTTGTGTTTTGCAAAGGATGTTGAAAATCTGTGGGATAGTACATGCCCGATGGTTCCTTTTCGATATATTCCTCTTCCTTTTGTTCAACTTTTCCCTCTTGCCGCTCCACTAGGTTCTGTGCCTCCAAAACCTCTTGACTATGTTGCCATCTTTCATTCAGCCTTTGTTCGTTTCCTCTAACTTCATCTGGTCCTCGTGTCTCATCTATCACCTGCTCTATTTCAACTTTAACTGGTTGTTCATTCAATATTTCTGATACATTATCATCGGCCTGTGCACTTTGTGTGGTAGCTGGTTGAATCTTTCCTTCGCGTGCATGTTTTTGCCGCATTGCAACACAGAATGCACATAAACAACCTGGCTTATGGCGATGACTTCTATGTCGACCCTGTGACCTGCTTTTCAAATCAACATCCTTCCACTCTGCTTCTTCCTGAAATGATCTATCAAAATCCCCTGTTTTTGGCCCAGATTCTTCATCAGTCCTTATAGATATGCAATCTGGCATTTCATTCATTTCTAAGACAATATTTTCAGGAGGTTCAACAACGGGCATGGACCTTTTTATCACAAACTTTATTCCCTTCCTCTTGACCATAGTATCCACCTGAGGATTCTGCCAAGAAACTATCTTTGATTCTGATTCTTCACCGCTGTGTTGCACATCCATTGCCATCAGTTTCCGATTCAATGCGTTATATGTTCTATTCAATGCGTTATCAGCTCCTGATTCAATGCGTTATATGTTCTATTCAATGCGTTATCAGTTCTTGATTCAATGCGTTATATGTTAAATGTTAACATATAAGTGGTATGTATAGACTGTTGATGGTATCAGAGTTGAAGGTCACTGAGTCACCATGCATAGATAAATTTATGACTAGAATTTGTGCTAATTCCCAGAAGCTGAGCTGGGAATTTTCTCTGCTATTGACTGTGAATAAGCAGGCCAGAGTTGAAGGTCTTCCAAATGCATAAGAGTGCAGTATGCCAACAAGTGTTTGACAAAAACTCTCACTGAGTTTTTCTTCAGTCCGAGTCGATAATGACTTCTATTGCTAGCGCAGGAACCAATGTCAAATTAGTGGTGTAGATTTTTGTAGCAGAGTAAGGGGCTTGTCACTCTTGGCATACTTATTAGTCCATTGGTCACACGTCTCCAGGCTGATGTTATATCTTTACTGCTTTGTATTTTTTTAAATATCGGATTGTGTTTGTGCATCATATCATGAACTAGTTGAAAGCTGAGTTTTGGTGCCATCATATGTTTTAAAGAATACACCTACAGCAGGCCATGTACCCACTTGTTATGAAAACTAAAACTCAATGAAGCAGTGTAATTCTTGTTTGAATATTGTGAAAAAAATGGATTTTTGAAGCTTGAAATATCTTTCCAAGAAGCTTTTAGCTTTCTGAGGAACTCAAAGTATCATTAAGGCACTGCATTTTTTTTTCGGAAAATGGATCAAATTGGTGAAGTATTAGAGTTTTTGAAAACTCTAATACAATTTACTTCTAATGACACATTCCAAATTAGCAAAGCCTCTCTCTCAGAAATTCAGAAATGTCTACAAAATGCACAGGAAAAGATTGATTTTTTGCAGCTTGAATCACAGCTACAGCAAGAAGAGCTACATCAAAATAGACACCATTCTGAACCTGTTTTTGTTCAGAACATTGAGACAACCACCCATCAGCAGCATTTCAATAATGTTCCTAATCATTCAAATAAAGAAGCAGTTGTACATGCAGATGCAGAAACTCAATCTGCACTTCCCAAGCCCATCATCAAACCTTGGGAACAACTTGTCCACAACAAGCACAGAACCGGTCTTGGATATGACAAGGACTTGTCCTTTCATATTCCAGATTACGCCAAGCCCATTCAGTTTGAGAGTGCTGGTTTCATTCATGACAGTTCACCTACTCTTCATGACAGTTCAACTCCAGCTGTTCCAGACTCTGCCTCTCTTCCACAGCAGCAACAACAACAACAACAGATCGTAAAATGCCAACACTGTGACCAAGTTGGCCATTTGAAAGATCACTATTTTGATCTTCATCCATGTAAGCACTATCATAAAACTAGTCATTCTTCAAACAGATGCTTCAAAAACAAACGCCCTGCAAGAACAAAGATTCATCTAGGATGGATCGCTTCTTGGCAATGGGCATCAACAGCCAAGAAGATATTTCAAACACATGTCAGAACTTGTTCCAGAATATTGAACAGTCTTGCAGTTGAGCTTTCTCCATCTTCTCACCTTGTATCTGACAGGGGGGGAAATGATGGTCATCTACAAGCTTCAAAGCCACATCAAGCGAGCCTGAGCCACAACCTGCCACACCAGTTTCAGAGTCGTAGCCAGAGACAAAGATGCCTGAACATGCCTTCAGTTGGCGATGTGGGACACTTCCTCTAGCAGAAGACTTCAGCTTCTTGTCAGTTTTGGAAGAGTTCCGGAGACAAAATTGAGGACACTTCCTCTAGCAGAAGACTTA
>APFE031214401.1:17724-33891 GCA_000404065.3 Pinus taeda | reverse complement strand
TCCCTTTTCAGGTTGAAGTTTTACCTTTTATGTGAGGTGAGACCTCCCTTTTATGGTTGAAGGTTTCCCTCTTTAAAACAATAGGATCACTTCCTCTAGCAAAAGACTTCAGCTTCTTGCCAGCTTTGGAAGAGTTCTGGGAACTACACTAAGTGTTCCAGTGTTGGTGGCCATCCTTAAACCACCGCCCTTTATACCAACATTTCAGAGAGCACATTCAGCCTAGTGCTGCCATGCATATTTTCACATTTTGTATTACAGCTCTCTTCTTGGACTCATACATAACCCTTCGGATTAAGGGGGGGAGTGTTGGACACCTAATCCTAAATGTGTAAGTGTGGAAGTCGAACAGACTAAGTAGTCCAAGGGACCTTGGGATGTGAATCCCAACGGTCACCATATTGTACTATAAATGTACATCTATTGTTAATAAAAATGTAATGCAAGCTTTATCTTTCATATTTTCTCTCGTTCACCATGTGTGTTTAACACAGATGATTGAGGAGGAGTTGTAGGGATTCCACTATGTGGATTGATAATGTTCTAGAGTGGAGGAGTGGATGGTTGACTTTGCGGTGAAGAGTTTGAGATGGATGATGTTGATGAAAGAGTCTTCCTGTCGGACCCTTTAGGTGATTTTCTTGCTCTTTTCCTTTTGGGAAGAAGTAATTCGGTTGGCCGAACACCAAAATTTTCACTCTTTAATCTGGTTAGGGGATGAGCAGGATTATACTGCGAAGTCACACTACCCTGAGATTTATCAGATCTTTGAGGGGAAATGGAAAATCACTAAAGTTTGTGAATTAGAGATTCGAATTCAGGAGATTCTATAATAGATTGTTCTAAAATGTCAGGGTTTGTAGCAGCGGTTGATGCTCCAGCGACTTCTAACTTTGGATTTAAGTGTAATGGAGAAGTCGGGGGAGATGGTGAGGGCAATTTACTCTCAGATTGGTATTTTGATTTGGATTTACTTTCCATTCATAGTTCAGGCCCTCCTTCTAGCACCAAATATGTTGAAGGCCCTGAAAATTGGGTCTACAACAAGGGGGATACCCGCCCTGTCCGAACCTTGGTTGGCAGCTCCTTATCCATTTGGTATAGCGGGTCCGACTAGGGATATGGGACCAGTTTCCCAATTCAGTGTGTGTGTGTGTGAGAAAGATGGGTATTTCTGTTCTAAATGGAATACTTCTGTTCTAATTCTAATCTAATGCTATGCTGTTGTATTCTAATAAACAAAAAAACATCAAAATTTATGCTAACACCAGGGTGTGATATTTCTTCCATGCGATCTAAAAAGATTTCAAACAATAACTGGTAATAAAGATCATTCAACTATTATAAGAAGAATTCAATAAAGATGAACTACTTCGTATAAGAAGTTAGACGAAACAGTTGTGAAAAACTTATCGCATAAATGAGCTATTCATACATTAAGCATAAATAAATAGCTATCACCATACAAAAGTGCCAAATGATAACTCAGGCATCCACGCTGTAATATACAAACAACTGAAAATTGAATATCACTTTAACGCATAAGCAGAATGGCTAAGAGATAAAAGTACCATTTATAACTAGTCCTACTCATGAGCTTGAAGTAACAATTGATTTATCTCTCCTTGATTTAACATCCACTAAGAGTAAAAAAGTGCAACATCAGTAGAAGATATCAAATGAAATTATCAAATAAAACCTGTTCCATTCATTCAGGAAAACCTCCTATGAGGGTGCAAATGAACTGTTGCTTCAAACCACCTAGTGTCGTCACATTATTTGATTTGATATTCTTATGTTTTCTTTAAGTGTTGCATCCTCCTAAGTCAATTTTTCCTAAATTTCGTCACCTAAAACTTAGAGTCACCTGTGTTATCTTTTCCAAGGTTAAGTGAATTCATATCTTTTCTTGACTTATAAACAACCCTTATTCACTTCACAAAAGCACTCAAAAGCACAAAAAAGCAAACGAAAACAAGGAAGATAACTTTTGAAGTAAAAGCGCACTTGAAGATGAAAAAGAGTTTCTCTTATCTTGAGTGCACTCCTTCGGGCTAAAGAACTATACCCTCCTTGAGTGTACTCATTTGTACTCAACAAGTGCTCCCTCTTTGAGTGCATTCCTTTGGCATGAAGATATGCACCCTTCTAGAAATCATGCATGTAATTTCTTGTTGCATGTGGGTGCACTCATAGAAAATAGGAGCCCACTTCACTTTCGTTAACTAACTCATTCACTCGTCGACAAGTGGAAAGCATGCATGAGGTGCATGTGTATGTAATCTCTTTTAAATAAACCCAAATAATCATTTCTTGTCATAATCATTCTCATATGGTTTGGGCAGACATCTTCGGATCATGAAGCTCTTTGTCGATCTGCATTCCATGTAAGGTTTTCATGTCGATTCTATTGGTTTCCTTGAATGTTCATATTGTTAAACTTTATTTCCATGTTGGCATTTATTTTCCTATTAGTTCATTTACTAGTATTTCAATTTATTATTGCCTCTACAATTGTTAATTTGTTGCCATAGGTTATGAATTTCCATATTCCTTTACTCTACAAATTCTAATCAAGATTGCGACAACATTTATAAAATATTGTAGATATTTCCTCTCCATATTTTCATCATTCAATATTGTGGATAAAATTTTCCTTGAGCCATTTCATGATGGAGCACACTTTTGGAATCTCATGTCCCAACTAACTTAGAAATATTGTGCCCAAAAAAGACAAGTTTCCTCTTAAGTGCACTCCTTCGTCATGAATAACTACACCCTCCTTGAGTGCATGAGAAAACCTCGAAGGATTGAATGTTTTCCCTTAATCTCTTTAACATGAGCTAGTGTGCTTTACTTTTCCTCTTGACTACATGAGCACACCTTGAGGTCTTGAAGGCACCTTGACTCCTTCATCTCTTTGGAGTGCACCCTTGCCCCCCTTTTAGTCTCCTTGAATGCATGAGTACAGCTTGAAGGGCCGACTGAACCTCCTTCATGCTTCATCAGTGTGGCATGTTACCTTGATGTTTTCTCTCTCTTCTTAGAGCACATGAGCACACTTCGAAGCCCCGAATGACCCTTGAACTTGCTTCATGCTTTGAAAGTGTGTCATCCTTATTTTAATGCAAATGTATTTCCCATACAAGTACCTATGTGTCATCATTGATAGGCTTACATTATCAAGTAGATGTGATGTCTCTTTTAATATGGTTTTCTAAGTTATTTCTTAATGTAGATAGAAGATTTATTAAATCTAATCATTTTGACCATGAGTGTGCTTCCACATTTGGGTGTTCGAGTTGTAAGTATTGTTACTCTTTCATCATCTGTTTTAACCATGACTCCCACTACACGTCAAGTGGCCTCAAAATAAGCTTCAGAGGCAAGCACTTAAGAAGCGATTGAAGTTAAGAAGGCTACCATTCCCATCTATGCACATACAGAGTGCTTCATACATATGTCTATTGAAGTCACATGGGATGACATAAATGATACATTCATGCAAAAATAGCTCACTAAAAACTTGGAAGATTTGCTAGCATACATTAATATCAAGTAGTGCAGGATGCATATGATCACATGCAGAATCCTAGTTATCCCTTGTGCATAAGTGATTGAGTGGATTCTTACACACATGGATGATTCTCATCATGTGATTCGTAGTGAAAGTGGTCGTAATTTCACCACTTATTATGGAGAGGACATGCACACTTACTATAAGATGGAAAGCCGCACAAAATATGCAGATATTGACTTCTACATGAGATGGGTTAATCTCACCACAAGTGACATCATTAAATATTGGTGTCAAGAGCCTGCTAATTTCTATCACTAGCCATATGCAGTTTAACTCACCAAGATTCTCATGGATGTATATCAGTATCTCATTACTATGCGTTGTCGTTAGCATGAGGGAAAGGACATTGAAGTGTTTAAAGAAAAATGGATATATATGTTCAACATGGTAGTTACCTGTGGTAATATATTCAATTAGTTAGATATACTTTCTTTTGAGTTGTAATGTCATGTGGGGTAGGAAAAAACATCTTTAAGGGTGAACCGCGCACTGGAATTATATATGTCTACATTTCTACTAGATGGAATATGTGCATAATATGCTTTCCAAGGAATGTATTGGAATTGGACCCTATAGAACAAGTTTCCAGTGTATTTCCACTATAATGTGTTGTGATAATTAAGTTTAAGAGGGATATATGACATGTTACTTGAGAATTTCTTCACGGTCATATTCCATATGCTATATGAGATCGATCCTCCTTGCACAATCAATTAGGTGAAGGATGCACTATGTGATATTATGAATTGGTTTACTTCGCCTAAGGGCATATATATAAAAAAATTTGGATTTCATATTTCTCCTCATCTCATGCTTTGATATGTGACTAGTAAAGTGTTTTTGCATGAAGTATCATATAAGTTCGATAAGGGGTTGTGAGGAGTCCTTCATAGAAGGAAGAAAGCCCCTTGTCCCACCTTTCCTTTGAGGATCAAATTGTATGAACTAGAGAGACAAAAGGTGGAAAATGAAAAAATACAAGAGTTGGATCACTTGCACTTTGCAGTTAAGGACTTTTATGGATATGATCTGAGGAGAGTTTTCACGAAGCATTGTGAAGGATTGGTTTCAATTTGGGATATTCATCAATGTCCACAACATAACATGAGAAGGTGAAGAACTAGTATAATGCACTCAGGAAGACACATCTCAAAATTGAAGCCAATTATCCCTAATCTTCACCAACTCATAACGTCTAGGAATAGGGGGCCCCACAAAGAACCCCTTAAGCAAGCAGTTTAGTTCCGAGGAAAAAGATCAAGAATGATTCGGTAGGAGAAAGCAACAGCAAATATAAATTTGATCCTTTGAACACATGAGCTATTCAAGCTAAAAAGGAAAGAAGAGAAATAGAGGAAGAGGATAAGAGGATGCTAGATGAGTTACTGAGGAAGCAACACGAAGAAGAAGAGGAAAGAAGGAGAGTATAATAAGAGCAATAAAGGCATTCGTAGGGGGAAGAAGCGACATAAATACTGGAAGAAGAATAATTGAATCAGGAGATAGAAGAAGACTTGAAGGAATAGGATACCATCTAACCCATGGATGATGAGAACCTCCACTTATGGGTGGTCATCTCCCATTTGATGAGATAGAAATCTCACCTCCACCTAGATATAGAGTCATGGATGTGTGCAATGTCACTCTCGATCAGCTTAATGAAAGGATTCTACAACAAAGGCATAGATACTTCCCAAATGATCCTCATATTCGAGTCTCAGTATCCATAGAAAAGGTGATATTTGCCAATACTAGAAGGAATCCTAGGGAAATCATGGTGTAAAATGTTTCTTTTGCTATAGAAATACATGAGAACTATAAATATTTATTGAATGAGAATGCATCATTAAGGAAAGACTTAGTTGCAGTAAAGAAACAGACATAACACCTTACTGTGGAAACTCAATAGTTATCCTCACACAAATTAAATACGTCATAATGGAAGTCAGCCATTCAAGAGGAACTGGGAAAAATAGAAGATACCATGGCATGGTTATATGATGAAATGATACTCCTACAACAAGTAGTGGCCCCCATTGTTGGTATTCAAAAGGAAGCACTAGAATTATTGAAGTTGTTGAGAGTGGAAACAAAGTTGTTGATCAACTTCAAGAATGGGCTTTGAAGTATCTCAATGTTCTACAACAATTGGTTAGAAAGGAAAAGATTTTCATAGAGATAGAAATAGTATACCTTAGACTCCACCATCAGAATTATATCCATTTTGGAGAACATGTGACCAAAATTATTTCTACTTATGGTCAATGTTAAACATACATGGACAGCAAAAGAGATGTGAAGGATAAAACATGCAATACAATTTTTATTAACAATTGATATACATTTATAGTACAATATGGTGACCATTGGGATTCACATCCCAAGGTCTCTTGGACTGCTTTTGTCCATTCAACTTCCACACTAACTCATTTAGGATTATGTGTCCAACATTGCCCCCCTTAATCCGAAGGGTTATGTATGAGTCCAAGAAGAGAGCTGTAATACAAAATGTGCAAAAAATGCATGGCAGCACTAGGTTGAATGTGCTCTTTGAAATGTTGGTATAAAGGGTGGTGGTTTAAGGATGGCCACCAACACTGGAATGCTTAGTGCAGTTGCCAGAACTCTTCCAAAACTGGCAAGAAGCTGAAGTCTTCTGCTAGAGGAAACCTTCAACCATAAAAGGGAGGTTTCAACCCGCATAAAAGGTAAAACTTCAACCTGAAAAGGGAAGTCTCAACCTGTGATGGTTTAAGGATGACCAACAACTCTGGAGTGCTTAATGCAATTCCTGGAACTCTTCCAAAGCTGGCAAGAAGCTGGAGTCTTCTGCTAGAGGAAGTGTTCTCAATTTTGTTCCTCGAATTCTTCCAAAGCTGGCAAGAAGCTGAAGTCTTCTACTAGAGGAAGTGTCCCAGATTGCCCACTGAAGGCATGTTCACGGGCATCTTTGTCTCTGGCTACAACTCTGAAACTGGTGTGGCAGGTTGTGGCTCAGGCTTGCTTAATGTGGTTTTGAAGCTTGTAGATGACCATCATTTCCCCCCCTATCAGATACAAGGTGAGAGGATGGAGAAAACTCAACTGCAAGACTGTTCAATATTCTGGAACAAGTTCTGACATGTGCTTAGAATATCTTCTTGGCTATTGATGCCCATTGCCAAGAAGCGATCCATCCAAGATGAATCTTTGTTCTTGCAGGACATTTGTTGTTGAAGCATCTGTGTGAAGAATGGGTGGTTTTATGACAGTTCTTACATGGATGAAGATCAAAACAGTGATCTTTCAAATGGCCAACACGGTCACAGTGTTGGCATTTCACGATCTGTTGTTGTTGTTGCTGTGGAAGAGGAGCAGAGTCTGGAACAATTGAAGCTGAACTGTCATAAGGAGCAGGTGAACTGTCATGAATGAATCCAACACTCTGAAACCTGATGGCTTGGCATAGTCTGGAATATGAAAGGAAAAGTCCTTGTCATATCCAAGACCAGTTCTGTGCTTGTTGTGGACAAGCTGTTCCCAAGGTCTGATGATGGACTTGGGAAGTGCAGATTGAGTTTCTGCATCTGCATGTACAGCTGCTACTTTATTTGAATGAACTGTAACATTATTAACATGTTGTTGATGGGTTGCAGTCTCAATGTTCTGAACAAAAACAGGCTCAGAATGACTTCTCTGTTTTAATTCTTCTTGCTGTAGCTTTGTCTCAAGCTGCAAAAACTCGATATTTTTTTGTGCATTTTGCAAGCAAGTTTGAATGTTAAAAAGAGTTTCCTTACTGACTCTTACCATCCCATCAATAGTGGAAAAGATTAGACTATTTAATAACTGTAATGCATCATCAATTCGTGCCATTTAATGACAATGTTGCACAAATATCTCACACAATGCCAAATAACCGCAACTTTAAAGAATATAGACAGCCCCCAACACTTATGAACATTGAACTCTGTCGTTCCAATTATTCCTCCAATTGATGAGGGTGCCCTTTTAACAGCTCAGACCACATTAATAGGAATGTCTTAGTTCTTTGATGGAATGGATGAGGATGGAAATCTTTGAAATACCAATGGACATGACAAATATGGAGATGCTGTTTATTTTGAAAAATAATGCAAAGTGGCACCTTCTAGTAATGGCAAGCAGTGTATTCAACAGAGAAATGATATCAGTGGTCAGAGAAGAATGGTTGAACAAATGATGGGATTTCAGTCGTTTAACAAACAACTCAGTGCAGTACGAGAGATCAACAAACTTCTAGAAAATGCTCGTTCTGTTGCTTCCAGGGATAATGGTAAATCTGTTTGTACAACTATAGAGTGGCTGGAGAGAAATAACATTCTCCATCACACGTTGCGATCCCAGGTCCAAAATATTATGAGGCTTCTATTGTTGGAACATCGACTATCAGAAGAGCATTTAGATGCTATTTTGACTGCTACTGAAAAGCCGGACTAGTTTGAGGTGACAAACAGTTGGATAGTCTCTTTGGCAGGTTGAAGCATGTTCAGGGTCAATCCACAGGTGACATTATTAAAATCCTTACCTTCTTGAAGAAACTTGCACGAAGTGACAACAAAGGAATTATGGCGAAAGGTTACTTGAGTTACTGTGGAACATGATGTATATGGGAGAAGTACCTCGTGAAGTAATCGAGTCTGGAGCATTTACTGAAATCCTTGGTCACTATATCTCAGTTGATCGTGCAAATCAAGATGTTTACATTTTACAATGCCTTGAAAAAGTGAAGGCCTTTTCTTCCTGGTCTTGGTGCTCGTGATGGGCCTCAATGTGTTGGCGCAGACACTAGCGGCTTCCACAGACTGTACGAATTCAATCAACAGCCTTTCTCCCTTGACGTGTGTTGTCCTTGATACCCCCGGCAATGACGAAGCGTCCTGGGGTTCTGAATTTTTTTTTTTCGACTTTTTAGCTGATGAACATTCAATTTTTGCTATCCTCACATTATCTCTCCATAGTTTCAATTAAAAAATAATATAGAAACGATGATCGACTGTCCAGCATTTTCAAAATTCTTTCTCCGAGATCTCAACCGATAAGCAAGCAATTGCTACTCTAGTCACATTAATTCTGCCCTAATTGGTGTTATATTCACATTAATTCCTTAAAAACCACTTTATCATTGCCTTTAGGTTATATCAAAGATGTTAGATTCTGACAGAATGCTAATCAGAGAATTCAAAATCGAATTCGGTTGTAACTCTTTTTCTTTTGTGATGATGCCGCAAGAGTGAAATCCACTTTAGGATGCCTCTTTTCCTTGAATCCTTTATAGTTTTTAACTTTCAGTGAACACAGAACGATGTTTCATCTTTAGTAAGCACAAAATTATGGAATACGTATGAAGATGCAAACCACACATAGAGCCCGCACAGAAAGACAGACCCTACAAAGAAAGCTTCATAGGAAAAACATTTGCAAATTAGAAAATATGGTGCGCTATTCAAACAGGCTTCAGTTGGATTGCTTGGTGTACTGCTTCTTCAAAGGCACGTGGAAGCGACTGTCCCTCGCTTTTTTTTTTTTTAAGGAAACAATATGACGTTCACAGCTTTTTGGTGCGAGCATCGGCAGCAGGCCTTTTGTTGGCAACCATCCACTTTAATTTGAATATAGCCAAAACAGTGTCGCCGCATCTTCACAGAACACAACTTAAAAATACAATAACCTGGAAATGGCTCTTAAAGCCATACAGCTACCTGGCGCGCCATGATTCGAATGGGATAATCTGCCTCCAATGCACATGCAATGTGCTCATTCAAACTTCATCGAATACATCTCAGGCGCTCTGCAATGATAGTTGTAGCCGGCTTTGCATGGTTCTCATCGATAATCCCTTAATAAATGACTGCGTGAGACGATATATATACACATGCATAGTCACCCAAGAGCCGTGATGCCCTTCAACGATGCACCGAAGGCTTTCAGGGAATCCAGACACAAAATTACAAGATGAGACTGGAGGGGCTTACTTCAAATAAGACAGGACAAATTGTTGTTGCTTTAGAGGTTTTTGAGGTTGCTCCTTCTGTTTTCATGGTTGAAGTGCGGAAGGCTGTTGGTGACACTTTGGAATATCAAAAGTTCTACAAAAATTTATGTGCCTATTTGGCGGACATCATTTGGAAGCCAGTTTGTGAGGTGTTAGAGGGTATAATGAAAAGAGCAGTGTTCAACAGTGATGCTACTGATGGACAAGCGGGGGCAGCGCATTATGGACAGAAACGTTTATGCACAATTTCTGAGATTATATGCCCTCTTTAGTTGAATATGCTCAGAGTCCATAGATAGAATATGTCAGGGCAGCGCAGGTGTGGCAGAGACGCAGGTATGGAAAAACAGAAGGGAATAAAGCAGAGGAAGAGATCAGGTAACGCAGAACTGACCACAAAACAAGTGGCTCAAATTGGAGCAGGACCAACAATCGCCTGCTCTGATACCATGTTAAACACACATGGACAGCAAAAGAGATGTGAAGGATAAAACATGCAATACAATTTTTATTAACAATTGATACACATTTATAGTACAATATGGTGACCGTTGGGATTCACATCCCAAGGTCTCTTGGACTGCTTTTGTCCATTTGACTTACACACTAACCCATTTAGGATTATGTGTCCAACAGTCAATGCCACAATGGTTTCGAGTTTGTATCATAGAAACACGAGATGCCTTCCGTAAGATCCCCTAAATAAATAACAGGTAGAAAAATCATATTTCAGGAAATAAGGAGGTACATAGAAAAAATCACACAAGCGTGAGAGCAAGAAGGCTTGGATATCACAAAAGGTAGTATTTAAAATATTCTGTTGCATTAGTTAGATCTCACAAGACAATATCATGGTTGTGTAATAATGTAAAATCAAGCTCCAACACCATATTGATAGAAGCACTATAGGTGAATATGTGGTATGCACCATACTTACCAGTTCACGTCGAGGCCATCTCCACAGATTTCAGAGCAAGGAACATACATATCACCAATGAAAGAAAATGACTTATCAGTTTGATGATGCTTTTGTCTTATTAGAAATTTTCTCTTATTTAGCCACCATCTTTTATGTATTTTGTCCTTTGTAATAATTTTTATGTAATGAAGTCCAAGAGACACATGTGGAATGTGAAAATTCACATATGAAATGTAAAGGGACATGTATAAAACATGAAATTTTTTATAGAATCCCATAGGTTATAGAAGTTGAAGAGTCATGAGAGAAACCAAGAGTCATCATCATTTATTATAAATAGATCCTCATAACTCAAGGAAATGGTTTTTCGGTTCTTAGAGTCCTGCCATGGCTTCTCTTGTAGTACATAGAAGATAACTCATTCTTTGGAAAAGTAGGTTGTAGCTCCATGTTCCACTATTGGATCTAGTGCTTCACCTATCCAACAATGTACTTAGAATATTTCATTTATAACCAGAAACTCTATGAACCAACACTTCTTCATGCATGTATTGTGGATATAGTAAGACTATTATTGTTATGTTTGTAGTATATGTTAGCTTATTTAAATACTAAGATTAATGAACTATTTCATTATTTAGATATGGATATTGTTGAATATGTGCTATTATTTTTCATGATTGTTGTTTATCATGTGAACTAATTTGCAAGTAATCAAAAAGCCTTTCTCTTTGCTCCTCGGTCTCCCTTAGGATACTACTATTACTTCCCTAATCGGAGGCTCATTTCCCATTACAAGCTATGGAAGTTCCTTGTACATCTTACATGTGGTGTCACACAAATCTTACATACTTGTTGCCCCAAATATGTGTTTATGATCTCTTGTGTATATATTGTAACTAAGGCACATATCGAAACCTTTGCAACGATGGATGGATGGTATAAGCAGAAAGGAATCCTACACCAAACAATGTGAGGTCTACTTGAGGCCTCATATCGGGGAGATTCCCCATACTAATAAAATATGGTGTAAAGATAGTTTAGACATAACATAAAATCAACGAATTTTTGCTTTTCTGCTGTAATGTTAGGGTGCTTTACATGTTGACAATATCCAACACCTTCAATAATTTCATATTCCAAGACATATTGGACTTCCATGGTTGTTCACACTCATCCACAACAACTGTTAGCCTATAAGGTGTCTAACATTCCCCCCCTTAATCCAAAGAGGTGTGTATGACTCAAAGAAGAGAGTTGTGATAAAAAAATGTAGAAGATACAAAAAATTGGTTGATTTTGTTGTCCAAAATGATGGTGTAAGGTGGGAGAACTCAAGCTCTTAACTAGTGATGGTTTAAGGCTGACCACCAAGAATGTAATTCTTATTGTAGTTCCGAGAATAGTTCCAAATATGGCTAGAAGCTAAACTCTTTTGCTAGTGGAAGTGCTCCTGAATGTTCTGAATAGTAAGACCATTTATTTCTCAACTAGTCATCATTTAAGGAAGGCCACCAACCAAAATTCATTCTTATGGGGCATGATTATGTATATGGTTGGAAGTATTAATATGGGTATCACTAACTCTAACTCTAAGCTCAAGTTGTGGCTCAAGCTGGCTGGATGAATATTTGAGGCTTGTAGATGACCATCAATTCCTCCCCTATCATATACAAGGTGAGAATATGAAGGAATCTTAGTTCCAATATGTCCCAATACTTAAGAACAAATTTTGTGGTATAACTAAAATATCTTCTTGGTTGTTGAAACATATTGCTAAGAAATGATCCATCCAAAGTGAATATTATTTCTTGCAAGACGTTTGTTTCTAAAGTATCAATTTGTATGATGACTATTTTTATGACAATGATCACATAGGCGAAGTTCAAAACAATGATATTTAACATGGCCAACTTTGTCACAATGTTTCCATTTGACTTTTTTTGTTTACTATGAAAGAGGAGAAAGATCTGGAAGAGGTGAAGGTGAACCATCATGAAGAAACCTAGCACTTTGAAACTATATGGGTTCCAAAAAGTCCAGAATATGAAACGATACATCCTTTTCATATCTAAGATTAGTTTTTTTCTTATCATTAACAAGTTCTTCCCAAGGTCTGATGATGGGCTTGGGACGTGCAACCTGAACTTCTACATCTTTATGCAAATATTCTCTTGATATGGGCTCAATGATTTCTTCAATTTATCCCTACTAATGGGAATCAACTCCAGACTCAAAAAACGAATTGTTCTAAACAAATACTATTTGAGAATGATTTTTTTTCTTCTGTAACTCATATTTCTAGAATTGAGATTCAGGTTGCAGAAACTTGATCTTTTCTTATGCATCTTCTAGAAAAATTAGAATGGTAAAGAGAGAGGTTTTACCAATTTTAATTGTATCATGATTAATGGAATGTATCATAGTTTTCAAGAAATATAGCACTTTACTAATTAGAGCCATTTTCTCACCAAAAATAAATGCTGAAAAAACACACGGAGTCAATTCAACCTGAAATGCAGTTGTAAATAGATAAAAGATAGAACAAATTCAATAATAAAAGGTACAAAATGATTATTTATAGTTGTATAATTCACCTCTATCTCTTGTTACTCTAATAGCAATAAATTGTTGAGTTTTCATATATAATCCCCTCAGCAATAAAAATTGATCTCCCAAGTCTTAGCAATCACAATTGAGAAACCTCTCATCAATCACGAGTTTGATAAACTTGATTATCCTCCATTTGAATTGTGTGCATGGATAACAAAGGTGAATTAGAGTATTGAGCTCTATGAAGCAAGGACTTGATAAAATTGCAATGAGAGAGGACTTTGGAACATTAGAGAATGGTCGAACCAACTTTATCTTCTTGAATGCAGGAGAGACCATCTCGAAGAATCATATTGAGAAATTATTAGATCATAGAGCTACCAATCATTGATATACTAATCCCCTTCCTTGATATATTGCACAGCATAGGTTAGCAACTGAATAATCGTTCTGCTACAAGTATTACTAAAGACTAAGTTATAGGTTGTTTCTACGCACTCTTATGGGTGTTATCACTCGTACTATGATGGAAACAAGGACATATCAATCAATATCAAGCATGATGTAAAAAAAAAATTGAGAGGGACACAATGGTAGGTTCATGAAAAGAACAAGCATTATATCAAATGCATTCAAAATAGTTCAAAATATGTGTGAGGAGCATCCATGTTCCAAACTCTCCCAATTCTTGCTTTAGGTTATCAATCCACTTGAACACTCAACCAAAACTCACTCACAAAGTCAAATAAATAGTCAAATAGAGAGATAGTAGATAGTATTATGTTCTAGATAGAGAAACAATTGAGGAAAACATTCACATGATTCTAGGCTTGGCAAAGTCAAACAAATGGTTGCAGATAAAGTGGGGACATAAAATTAGCTCATAATGGTTTGAGGGAAAACCTCAGATGGGAAAAGATGTTGGCCTACAAGTTAGTGCACAAATCTTATACCAATCAATCTTCAAGGGAGGATTAGGTAATGAATTTCACGATGAAAAATGATGGATCAGGGATGGGACGATATATTGATTAAAGAAGGCCACAAAACCAATGGTATGCTTTGCCACCATGTTACAAAACACAAGAATGTAAACAACACATAAGATAAATTGTTGAATGCATTTTCTATTCACAAGGATATACATATTAATACATGTGTATGACCCTTTGGTTTGATATTCCAAGGTGTATCTTGGACTTTCATAGTTGTTTACATTTGTCGAAGCCAATCCTTAGTGGATTAGGTGTCCAACAAATATTTTATTTATGGTTGACATTAACCTTTTGTTACATGTCAAATGGATATAAAATGAATTACACATCATATAATATCAACAAAAATATTTTTACGTGCCATCTATCAACTCCTTATCAAGAAGTGTAGGAATTACATATTTCTCTCCCACTAAAAACTAAATTAATATTTTTACTTTCAATTACTTTATTTCCCTATATAAAGTTGAAGTAAAATTGAGTAAAATTGAGATGGAAATTGAATTATTTTATTCATGGCCCACATTTGATTTTTTTTATTATTAATGTTTTTTAATTGATTAATGTAACTATTATTCTATTATTTTTAAATGTAACTTTCAGTGAATTGTAGAGTACATTTAGCTTAAAAATCTAATGTTTTGCCAATTGGTTGCAAATGAAACATTTGATTAGATGTTGGAATAAGATACTCCTTGGACATTTTTAGAGACATAAGTCAACCATACTTTTGCAATTACATAGAGGGACAATGAAAGTGACTATTTAAGTAAAAGAGTGCTTTCTTTTCATTTTCCTCTTTTTTGAGCCATAAGAATTGTTAACTCATTGTAGTTATGGATAAGGTGTTGGGTTGAAGATATTCCTAGTAATGAATAATAATATTGATTGAATTTAAGCTTTTGTGATCCATAATGAGTGTTTAGAAATATTTTCGGAAAATCACATTAGAAAATCTTTGTCGATGAGTTTTGAACCAATGAGTGTGGTTCATCGTCACTACAAGTTGAAAAATGGCTGCATGTTTAATAGGGATGACAGATCTTCCAATGGTTAGGTTTGACCAGAAAAATGGCTATATTAGGCTTAATTGGACCAAGGCCATAATTGATTGATGAACGGCTAGATTAAGTTGGTTAAAAATTGTTTAATTATAATATTATTATTAATGAATTAGGGTAAAGATATTAGTACTTTATAATTCCAATTAATATATTTTTGGATTATCTAATAATTATTATATTAAATCTTATTAAATTATAATACTATAATATGGTATAAAAATAAATAAATAAATAAATAAATTTGACCAAAACATATTATTTGAATATGAATATTAATCCTATAATGGTTAATAATAACCCCTTGTAGTTAGTTATAACAAGAGTAATCATAATTTAATGTGTAATATTAATATTTATGAGTCAATCTTAATGATATGTATAACATTAATATTCTAATGTAATAAGAATAATTAATAATATTAATATTAACAAAAATCCTATTACTTAATCTATAAGTACATCTTATAATATTAACTCATTTAGTAAGTTATGACTAGGGTAATATTATTAATGTTTAATATGAGTCAATAGAATTGTTTTAACATTGTCCAAAAATTTAGGGAGGCTACTGAAATTGAAAAGAGACCTTCTAATCTCAATAGGGATGATGGGTGAAAAATAAGTAGTTGTTGGATCCCTACCATTTTTTCCAGTCATATCTCTCCTCTGCTTAGCTCGCCCCTAGCTCTATTAATAACTTAATCTTAAAATTTCTCTTTCCTTTCTTAATTGGTTTGTCTCTCTTTAGATGGCCAAATGAATTAATCTAAAAAGTTTCGTAATACCGTTAATAATATAAAATTACTTTCTACAATTGTTTAATAATATTTAATTTAAGGACAATGTTAAAACAATTCTATTGACTCATATTAAACATTAATAATATTACCCTTGTCATAACTTATTAAATGAATTACTATTATAAGATTACTATATATATTTATAATATATTTATAATAGGAGTTCTATTACTATAATAATATTACAATTATTCTTATTACCATTACTAATATTAATGTTATACATATCATTAAGATTGACTA
>APFE031214401.1:0-17714 GCA_000404065.3 Pinus taeda | reverse complement strand
TAATAAGTTTTGGTAAAATTTATTTATTTATTTTATTTTTATTTTTTTTCGTGTGGTTCATGAACATCCTCGGTGAGGGGGTGCAGGTCCACTTAAATCTCTAAGGTTGATCTCTAGGATCTCTAGGATCAAACCCATGCTTATCTCTAGGATCAAACCCCTGGCCATCACATACCTCACCCTAAGGGCTTCTGGTAGAATCCACCGTGTGACCTTCCTTTTCCCCCACCCGCAGGACTTGACGAGTTGGGCTAACCCTTGGGGCTTATTTATTTATTTTATAACATATTATAGTATTATAATTTAATAAGATTTAGTATAATAATTATTAGATAATCTAAAAATATATTAATTGGCATTATAAAATACTAATATCTTTACCATAATTCATTAATAATAATATTATAATTAATTATTTTTTAACCAACTTAATCTAGCTCTTCATCAATGGATTATGGCCTTTGTCCAATTAAGCCTAATATAGAGTTTTTCAGTTGGAAAATCTCCCATCCCTATTAAACATGCAACCATGATTTGATTTTTTCACCTTGTCCTCATTATCCCATCCCTATTAAACGTGCAACCATGATTTGATTTTTTCACCTTATCTTCACTATGAACCACAATGGTTAGTTCTCAAAAAAGTGCACAAAGATTTTTTAATGTAGTTTTTCCGAAAATATTTCTAAAAAATAATAATATTTTCAAAACATCCCTAAGAATTAATAACTCTTTGGGTTCTTTTTCACAATAAAAATTTATACTAACATGAAAACTATATATAACACCATTTGAATAAATAACTTGTTGAAATTATCACCATAACACAATATTATAATAGCTCTATCCCAAAAATTTCTAATTTTCCAAACTTATCACTATAAATCAATATGACATTGCTGGAAATCGACCATGGAGGAAAAAAAAATATGACATTTGTGGAAATCGAACCTGGATGAAAAAAAATATATCAAAATCATAAATAGCGAACATTTAAAAAAAGGAAACATAACTTTGGTCCACCATATACGTATATTGGTCAAATACGAAAACCGTTAATATGAAAAAATATATATCAAAATCATAAATAGCGAACATTTAAAAAAAGGAAACATAACTTTGGTCCACCATATACGTATATTGGTCAAATACGAAAACCGTTAATATGAAAAAATATATATCAAAATCATAAATAGCGAACATTTAAAAAAAGGAAACATAACTTTGGTCCACCATATAGGTATATTGGTCAAATACGAAAACCGTTAATATGAAGAAATCAGTTCTTTCGTGAGAATTCATACCGACAATAAACTACTTACCTTCCAGCATTAAATCCGAAATACTGGATGGTGGGGCTTCGGCTCACCAATGTCTTTTTAACCTAACTTGTATGGTGGGGCTTCTGCTCAAATGCCTTTTTTAACTTTATTGGTGGGGCCAATAGACTTTGTGAAATTCACCTAAACGACGCCACCTTTCAACTATCATCCTAACTCCATGCTTTTTCTATATAAGAACAAAAGCTTCGAATCCGCCTCACAAATTGTTTGAAATACTCCAAACGGGTAGAGAAAAACAAAATTTTATAATAAGTGGAGGAGCGATCTTCATCGAAATCAATCTCGTTGGCAATTTCCCTTCCGAATTGTAAAATATAATCCAGAATCTCGTTGGCAATTTCCCTTCCGAATTGTAAAATATAATCCAGAGACAAGAGGATCGGGAAACGATGGATCGCTTCACTGCAGATGGCCGTTATATGATTGATCTGAATGCTGAACCATCTCATGTATTGATGATTGATCTGAATGCTGAACCATCTCATGCATTGATGATTGATTTGAATGTTGAACCATCAACAGACGACATGGCGGATGATCCAGTGATGATTGATCTGAATGTTGAACCGTCTCATGTATTGATGATTGATCTGAATGTTGAACCATCTCATGCATTGATGATTGATCTGAATGTTGAACCATCAAGAGACGACACGGCGGATGATCAAGTGATGATTGATCTGAATGTTGAACCATCAGGAGACGACATTGCCGATGATCCACAGATGATTGATCTGAATGTTGAACCACCAGGAGACGACATTGCGGATGATGGTATCGTGATAGAAATGGATGAGGAAAACCCCCCCACTGGTGAGGGCCAAATTATGACGACTGAAGGATCCGGGAATGTTGTTTTGATGTCGGTCGATACTAGCGATGGTGATACTACTGACGATGAATTCATGAGCTATGAAGAGCTCTTGGAATTGGGACAAAGGGTTGGATCTGTGACAGTCGGGCTGGATCCTCAAACATTCGCTGCGCTGCAGCTCATTGCATTCGAGAAACAAGATGACGAAGGAGATGGAGAGAGGTGTATAGTGTGTTTGGAGGATTATGAAGATGGCGAGATAGTACTCCAGTTGCCATGCTCCCATATATTCCATGGTCATTGCGCAACTGAGTGGTTTAAGAGAAGCAAAATCTGCCCTCTCTGCAGGCGTGAAGTTGTTATTAAAAATAAATAGTGTAGACTCGAGAGAATGCAGATAGAAAACTGGTTTTTTTGGAGTATAGTGAACATGGAGCTTTGTTGTGGTTTGATATATTTTTTTAATTTTGAATTTTTTTTGGAGTGTTTAGTAGTGCAAGTTCGTTTCAGAGTGTTTAGGCATAAATATTATTGATTCGTTCAAGGAAATCACAATTATTTAGGGTTATTCAAAATGGCTAGGAAGCAGTAGGATAAAATCATTGTTAAAAGTCACTTTTGATGCATGGGCTCTTTGAACCCTTTTTTTAAACTGTGGTAAAATGGCCATTGGTAGCATGAAGAAATATGTGAATAGCCATGTGCCATTGGTAGCATGGAGAAACATGGAGGAATATGTCCATACCCATAGTATATATTTTAATTATATGAAAATATAGTTAAAATTGCACCCTTATTTGATTTATTTAGATATCTTTTTATGGGGAGCTCCTCATTATTAATTGTTTTGAACTTTTTCATATTTTGCAGTTTAATCAATGTTAGGGTCCCACCCTAACCCCCTTATTCATGTCATGGGATCACCTCATAGTCAAGAGTCAATAAAGCCCATATTAATATTTGTAAGTGGTTAACCCGCAATTAATGAAGGGACCACAGTTAGTTACAAATGGGCGGTAGTAGTAAATAAAGGGTCCATGGACGGTAGTATTAGATAGATGGTATAAATAAAACCCACGGTATTGATCCATGGTATTGCATGTATGAGTCATATATAAATGATAGAGACTCCCCGCGAGGAGTATCGTGTCTTGTTTTGTAATCGAGCTCTGCTCTATTCGAGGTTGCCCCCTCGAAGAGGCCTGTGAACATTTCTCTCTGAGTAATAAAATCATTGCTATTCTGTGTTCTGGGTATTTTTCTCGCATATATTCTCTGTTCGGTATTGTTTTGCAGGTTAAGAAGCATAACAAGTGGTATCAGAGCACTTTCCAGGGCTCGGTGGGATCTCCAAATTTTAGCGAATTTTTTTTTTGGCTAGAGACGTGTTCCGACATCTTTAAACCACGGGATCTGTCGTTGAGCGTGTTATCACTGACAAAATTTCGATGCTAAATGTCTGCAAATAAGCACATGAACCCTTTTAGCAATTTCGCAGCGCAATCATGGTTAAGCAGTTTCGCAACGATCATTAGAATTTAAAACTAACAAGCGCTGCGAAATCATCTACTACTGCTATGTATTTGGTTTCTGTATTGATGTTTGGCGCTGTAGCCACAAGAGAGGCACTTTTAACAGACAGGCTTCTGACAGCAATAGTCGCTTGGCCAGTGCCAGTAGTTATCTACATTGGTATTACCTTATCCACTCTTGGCGCAG
The DNA here is from genome assembly GCA_000404065.3 of Pinus taeda. NCBI lineage: Eukaryota > Viridiplantae > Streptophyta > Pinopsida > Pinales > Pinaceae > Pinus > Pinus taeda. Next base: position 13,838 of record APFE031214401.1, on the reverse strand, counting down.
CACTTCAGAATCTCACAGGCACGCCTGCTTGCAGCAATTGCTAATGATGATATTATCGCAATACTGGAATACTTCAAGGCTACTGACAGTACTGAACCATATCTTGCAACTCTTTTTACAGCGTTTATCTGTGCTACCTGTGTAGTACTTGGAAATATTGATCTAATCTCACCTATGATAACTATGTTCTTCCTTTTATGCTATTCTGGTGTGAACTTGTCATGTTTCCTTTTGGATCTTCTGGATGCCTGCTAATAAAGCAATTGTCACAGTGAAAGGTTTGGATGAATGGCCGGGAGAGTACCAGAAACAGTTTGGAACAATTGACCTTTATTGGATAATATGTGATGGTGGTCTCATGTTGCTTCTTTCTCAGCTCTTAGTTACGAAGGAAAGCTTTGAGAGTTGTAAGATTCAGGTATTCTGCATCGCCGAAGAGAACACCGAGGCAGAGGAGTTGAAAACAGAGTCAGGCACTGTAAGGCAAGGAGATCGCTTAACGAAAATGCCAATGAAAAAGAGATGTCTTTTTGTCAAGACTGGAGCAGTTGTGTTGTGTCGCATTCAGGTAAATGACACTATCTGTACAGGCTATAGTGCTTTACTGTGGCACATTCTTAAGGGTCCAGCATCGAAATTTCATTCGAGAGCAGAGCAAACCCTTCGCCTTTTGTTGGATAGATTTAATTTATCTCTACCAATAAGTGTCACGGAGATGATGCAATTGTTGAGGTGTTAATACGGACTGTTCAACGACTGTGCAAGGAACTTAAACGTGAAGAATTGGGATTGCTTTGAAGAAATATCTTGCTTGCTTCCTGACATGAATTTGGAAGGTGTAGCTGATGAAAAGACTGAGCCTATCATGCATCACTCGATGAAAATTAAACCCCCATTAGATATATGTAAGATTTTGGTTATGTATGGGGTAAAAGTCATTGATTTTTTAAAGAAAGCATAGTGTTTTTTCTCTTTTCTGTACAAATTGTACAAAGTATCTCTTTGGGATGTGGCAAAGCTTATTTCAATTTATGTCAGAGGAAGAGATGCTGGGACTCAAGGTATCTTCTATCAAGGTCATGTGGAAATAAACTTTTGGCATTTTAATGTCTACAAGGGTTCCTATCAACGGTTTATGTGTTGAACATGATATCAGTAATCTTTATGACCAGAACTGTCCTTAAGTGAATAAGGATGCAAGGGATGAATAAAGCGTTCAGTGGCAGCAGTGTATTTAGGCGCAAGTTTCCGCAAGACCGTGGAGCACGTAATGCGACTTAATGCCATTGTGGCAATATTAAAGGACACTTCTCATTATCACACTAGTGTTTTTGCCGACACTGATATGAATATTATAATCAAAATGCTTACTTCATGGCCCGTTCAAATGTTATTTCCGGTGTTTGAAATTATAAAAATGATGATTTATCATTCGCATGGAGCAGCTGCACTTGGCAAAAGTATGGGGAACTAACCGACTTCGTTATCATGAGAGACCGTCTCTCGGGCCAGCCTCGGGGATTTGGGTTTATGACTTATGCTACCACGTCTGTCATGGATAAGGTTGAAGTCGACTTGGCACTTTCAGCCCATGCAAATGTACGTCGGCGGTTTGAAACAAAGAAAAAATAAGCAAAAGCGGGTTGCAGGCCTCAACGGAGCTTAGATATGTGTGTTTATAGTCTCAGGTTTGGTTTGGAGAGAATGTATAGATGAGTTGTCAGTTTCAACGGCGTGTTCAGATCTTGGTGTCTCTTTTGGCCATCCGCGGAGTTATTATTCTTTGTAGAGAATTTAGTGGAGCAGCTTTGAATTAATTTAAAATAGAGCTACTCGAAATCAAAATCAGTGAGCAGGGCGAGGAGTGGTTCTTATGGTAAATTCAAAGCCAAGATCAGTGGGAAAGGTTGATCATCTGGTCCTTCTCATCTAATGGACAAGAAACTGGAGAGAGTTACATTTCTAATGTGAATGTCTTTTGAAAACACTGGTACATGTTTCATAAAGCCTCTTGGAGAGTTTTTCCTTCATAAAGACCAATTATTTCAGCATCACAATAAATAGTCAATTTCACCAACATGTCTTCACTGCAGCTTTTACCGACAGTGAAAAAGGGCTCCTCTTTCTATCTCTCTAGAAGGAAAACACTTGTAGCAGCAGCAACTGCTCTGATTGCTGGAGGTGGCCTTGCATACACACAATCAAGTTTCCATAGTAGACATCTTTGACAAGAACATTATGATCATTCAAATGGAACCGCTACAGAGAAAGAAACACCAATACAAAATGGAGCCAATAATCCTATAACTATCAAAACTCGGCGAAAGAAAAATGGACTGAAATCACTTAAGGCATTAGTAGGGATTCTATTGGCACAGATAGGTAGAAAGGGAACACACAACATTTTATTTTTGGCCGCAATAGAGGTGTTGAGAACTGTTGTAAACAACAGATTGGCAAATGTGCAAGGTTTCTTGTTTCGGGCTGCCTTTTTAAGGCGCACACCTGTAAAAAAAAAATAGAGAGATTTTGAGAAATTCTGTGGCTTTCCGAAAGCAATATGCTTATGTTCTTGAACAGCTTAAAATGATTAATGATCAGGTTATTTATGCTCTTAGATCCTTGAGGAGGCGGAATACCTACCAGGTAAACATGTTGCCACCATGGCATTACCTTGTTTCACAGTCTCGTGGAATTGAGAGTTCTAGTTCTTATGAGCAGGCTGTTTCTGTCTCCTTGGATAGAGGTCTGAATGTTGGAATGATTGTTAATAATGCAAAATGAAAGGGAAGAGTGGTGGTAGATATTGCTCTGCAGGTTATGTCATTTCTGAGGGAAGATGAAGATGCGGTTGTGAAGCTTCGATTAGCGTTAGATTCTGTAACCCGTTTTCATGCAGGGCTTTCCTCAGCCAGAATGAAGGTTATGTCAGGCTCTTCAGAGTCAGATTCAATGAAAGTTGCTGGGCACGAAGTATCGAATTTTCCAAAGAACTTCACTATCCCATTTGGGCCCAAATTGGCAGATGATGCTTATACTGGGAATAAAGCTATAAAGAAGAAAATTGAAGACCTGAAGGCACAGCTAGATGTTTAAATCCCTGCTACACATCTGAAACATCAAAGGGAATTTTTGGGCAACTAATGATTGAATAATATGAGCTCTCGGGTTTTAAAAGCAAACTGTTTTAAATAAAACAACAATTTCGTAGCACGCTACGAAACTGCTGTAGATGATGTTTTTTAAAACAAACAGACAGTTAATATTATGAGCGGGAGTTTTTGAAAAAGCGACACTCGTCTATCTCCACAGCCCACAGCGTGTCTAAGACGTGGCCACCTTCCATTCCTTGGGTGATTAAACGCTCAGAAAGGTGCTGTTCATGTTTGAGAAAATCATGGAATAAAGAAACCGTGAAAACAGGGCACACATCTTCATCAAATAATGAGTCATCTGCACCGTTAGAATCCAAGGCAGCTCGTTCAGTGAATGCCTCTCCAATGTATTTCGGCCACTACAGAAATGGTACAGGTGTCAAAGCTCAAGAAAGCATCATGCACATGAGGAGATAGAATTAGAGTTTCAATAGGATTAGGACTCTATGTATTTACAGCGCAATACCTTTGTATTTAATAAGTTGGTTTAGATATAGATAAGGTAATTAATGATAGATTTTCGAGCTCCCCTCATGCTGGAGGAGGAGACTCAAGGTATTTTAGTTTTGTTTTCCTATATATAGGAAAAACTCTGATGTAAAAAGGGTTGGAGATTTTTATAAAAACAAAGTTTTCATATTGGCTTATGTAAAGGACTTTGACAGTAATAGAAAGGATACTTTTTCTTCCCAAGATTCATCCTGTGTTTCAAATGCTCAAAGTATATGTGATTTGGTCTTTATTCTTCTTGTTTTATAGTTCACTAAACATGCAATCACTCTGAATTCACCTAGTGCTCAGACTTTCTGTGTATGTTTTTTGAGTTGAGGTTCTTCTTGGTAAATGTTTTGAGCATTGAGACATTATATGCCTTGGTTTCCATGATTGAGTAGCTACTTGTTTACTGCAGAAGTGTATGACTCCATGAGCCCAATGGGTGAAGCCTAATATTGTTGTTCCAACCAGCTTAAATTTCATATACAGTTTAAAGAGTTAGCCATCTTTTCTTGCCCTTAATGCATATCAAAAATCTGTGAGAGAGCCCTCTCTGACTAAGGAGGCTAAACCTTAGTCTAAAGCCTAGTTTGAAACAGTTTCATGAGATCTTATTAAGTAGCAGCCCTTAGTACATGATTTTATGATAACAAGGTGGAAACCCAATGTGGGTGAAAACCACCCGCTACAATTGTTTATATCTTCTTTTAGTAAGAAACTTATTTTTACAAATTTTTTACTGGTGCAGTCCTATAACAGTATGCAGGATTCTACCTGCAGAAGGCTACAACCTTCTCTTGTTCTCCAGCTTCTCCTAGAAGGGAGCTACAACCCCCTAGCTCTTTTACTAGCTGATATGTTTACTAGTACATAGGTGCCGACCTACAGAAGGCTACAACCTTCTCTTTTCTTCCAGGGACCACGTTTCATAAATTTCCAGACTGGATCCATCAATAAAATCATTCAAATATCAAATACATCTGCAACAATCAATCTCCTTTGCACCAACCACAACTGAATCAATCAATCACTTTTCACAATGCTATAACCAGAATACAGTAACTAGAAAACAGTACCCAAAACCCAGAACACTATAACAGCAACCAGAAGTAGCTAAAGCATATTTTATGAGGTATACGCTACTTTAATGTGTTGAACCTGTGTGCATACCCACTTTTCCCAAGGCGAACATGCATACAGATCTGCAAATCAATTTTAAGATGTATATTGTTTTGATATGCAGAACTAGTGTGTATGCGCACTTTTGCTAAGGTGAACATGCGTACATACCTATAAATGATGATTTAATCTTTACAACATTTCCAGACTTCAGTTATACCCAGATCATCATATTTATAGTCTACAAAATGCACCAGTTATTCAGATAAAAGAGCAAAACACACAAAGATACTTCACTTCAAGCTAAGGTTCATCCTTGATTCAGGTCCAGCTGTGCACCATAACCCAATAACATGTATTCTATGACTTGCTATTCATTAGATATTCAATACATGAGTGCCTTTTCCTAATGATCTTCTCCTCCTTTTATAGTCTTAGGCCTTACTCAATACCATGGACCAATACCACTTAGAACCAATAACTTGGACCAAATACCTGGGGTCAACACTTCGGATAGGATACCTTGGACCAATACCATGGATCAAAATACCATGGACCAAATATCACAAACCAAAAATAATTTTTCCAACATGTACGCCCCTTTCCTTCCATGAAAGTGTGTGTGTATGCCATATGCGCCTTTTGGTCTACGAACTTACGTGTACATGCGTCTTGGTCAATGAGGAACCTATGTATACTTCTCTTTGTTCATTCTGAGAGTCTAAACTGTGATCTATCATTTGAGTGAGTTGCCATCAAGGACAACACTTGTGTCATAGTGCCAAATCTGTGTCATAATGCCAACAATCTCCCCCTTTGGACTTGATGGCAACCCCAAGTCACTCTCCCCTTTTGTCATCAAGGGAAAAGGGTTATGCTCCCCCTGAGTATGTGCTGAATGCTCTGATATGCTGAAGAGTGTTGATTGAGCTCCATGTCCCCCCTGAAAATAAGAAACGTCTGCAAAAATATGTTCTAAAAGAAGAACCTGCCTCTATACATCATATTCCTATCACCAATGACTCATATCACCAATGACTCATATATACATCCATCTCCCAACCAAGTGGGGATATACGAAGTTTGACTCATCCACCCAACCAAGTGGGGATATACCAAATGTTTATACATGTCAAAACAAGAACATTACATCATCCATCCCATGCATAGAAGGGAACCAAAATAGGTCGTTTCATGACCTTAACATTAAAATATATACATGAGATAGTGTCACACGGAATGGGTTATACTTGCGGACAAATCTAACCTTCCTAGGAGTCTAAGACTCTCTAATGACAAACAAACCAAACAAGAGCTATCCTTCTCTAGATACACATCATTCTACGAGAATTCAAATGTTTTCGATCTTACCTTAGGTCCCACGCTTGTTGTAGCAGTCCAGCCTTACTGATCCAGATGAGCTCCTCCTTCACTTTCAGACCTGCATACACTAACAAAGCAAACGATTACATAGCATCTAAATATTCATCATAAAATAAAGCATATCTATCATATTGACCAAGGAATACATGAAATAATTCATTAACAAATCATTGAGAAGAATGGACTTATTTGTATTAAATAATCAAAGGAACCATTACAACCTGAGCCTTGGTGTTGTGCAAGCTCCTCCCAGGTTCCAGCAAGAGATTTCCTCTACTTTGACAAGCTCACCCACTCCCACTATGGCAACAAGGAAGGATAGTGATCTCTCCTCACAAGTCAACAATGGAAGTCCTAATTCCAGCAGCATTTACCCTTTAGAATGTTCAGCTTTCAACCTCCCCTCCTTTGGCCCAATGCCTGTATTTATAGTATTCTAGAGGAGGTTATTCAGTTCCAACATCAATGGGATACTCCCTCTTTTGGATGGGGTAGCTCCTCTCTTGATGGGATAAGCTCCTCTATCATAGGGGTGCATGAACCATCTGGAGGCGCTCAATACACGTCAAAAACTCTTCTAGAAGGCTCTAGAAGTGACCACAAGTAACTTTTTAGAGATGAAACTTGCGCCTTTTGACCTTTACAGGGGTACGCACCCAAGCTTTAGCATACAGAGCATATAAATACGCAGGTACAGTGTATTTGGGGTGCGTACACGCAGGCAAGGTAGAGAGAACCTGCGTACCCAGAGATAAACATGTTTTCAAGTGACTTTCTCTCTTTTGAAGTTTTGACATGAAGAGAAGAGGTATGGGGCTTGACAAATAGGACAATATGGCTATTGATGGGGCCTTATAACTGTAGATAGTCAAGGTGACAAAATTCAGTGTAACAAAAACCCTTGCAGGGACAACCTTCGACCTTTGGTGGTTCTTCCTTTACCTATTTTGGGCAACCTTCTGGTAATTCCGGACAACCTTACATACAACAAGGCCAACCTGGTGTCCAGTAAGGCCACCCTTCTGCGCAAGTTGGTCAGCCTTATGTTCAGCAAGGCCAACCCACTTTCCAACCAAATCAACCCTATAGACAACTTGGTCATCCTCAAGGCCAACCAACTGCCTAGTCTGCTCAACCATCCGGCTAGTCAGGACAACCCTCAGTTGTGCAAGGACAACCTAGTACCCAGCAAGCTCAACCTTCTGGGAAAATGGGTCAACCTCAATCTCAACTAGGTCAACCTTCTAGCTAGATGTCTCAGCTTTAGTTTCCCAAGGACATCCGTCTGGGCCTGCTCAACCGGCCACTCAAATGATTGTTGCTTCTGAAGCTCCACCCCGTTTTCAGCCCCAATCTGGGCTCCAGACCCAATCTGATCCTCAAATTTAGGTTGGATCCCAATCTCAACCTACTTATCAAATGCATCATGGCTCTGAGGCTCAGTTTGGAGCCCATACGCCTTATGGTTTTCAATAATCCCAAGGGCAAACCCACTTTTCCCCATATCAAAATTATCAACAACTGTAGGTAAATCCTTACCAGAATTTTGAGCAACCATATGTTGCTCCTGCAGGCCAAGTTAGTACTTAGTGGAATGCTGGGGGGCAAATCCAAGGTCAACCGTCCTATTACAGTTATAACCCCTATGGACAAAATTCCTACGGACAAAACCCTTAAGAGCCAAATCCGTCCAGACAAAACCAATGTGGGCAGCAAGCAGCTAGGTGGAACTCTGGTTCTACCTCCTACCTATGACCTCATATTTCCTTTAACCCTCAATTACCCTTTTTAGCGACGTTGGAATTACCAGATGTGTCCAAACTAACAAATGGTCCCATTCTTCTTAATCCGTATTGGCTACCGGTTCCGACTAAAATTCCAGGTGATTGTCCCAAGTTTGATGATAAAGCTAGAGAAGATCCCCAAGCTCATGTCATGACTTATCATCTATGGTGCTTGTCAAACTCATGGCTTGATGATTCAATCCGGCTATGCCTTTTTCAAAAGACTCTCACTAGCTCTCCTGCTAAATGGTATATTGAGTTAGCTCGCGGATCTTTTCAGGACTTTAACTCATTAGCTATGGCATTTGTAAAAAGAGCTTCTGTGTAAATCACATAAAAAGATCATCACATCTCCTGACATCCTTAAAACATACCACAACCACAGATATCTCTGATCATATTCATGAATGGAGATGACGTCACCGTTTGCTTAAGTTTTGGATTCCCAATCAGCTTCTGACTGATTGGTTTACAACCTCATTTGTCGGTCTGATAGCCCAAGGCATTGCTATGGGGGCATGTGTAACTGAAGAGCAAGTTATTGCGCGTGCTCAGTACCTCAAATTGGTTTACTCCCAGTCCAGTACACTATATGATTATTTTCCTGATGCTCCGAGACCTAGAACTTCCAAAGCCCCGCCAACACCATCTGTTGATGGCGTCATCGGTTCTATCAACGTGCCCTCTAAGAAATCTTCCGCGAACCTTGGAAAGCAAAAGTCAAATGCTTCTAATGAAACCACTTCTCAGGATGTATCTAATTCTGGTAACACTTCTGAGGTTAACGCCGTCCATTCCACCATGGCAGACAAAGCCTCGAAAGGGAAAAAGAAGGGAAAAGGAAAGAATAAGGCTGATCAACCGAAGCAGGATTCCCCTAAACCTCCACCCGAGGAAGGTGCCAAATGCAAGCCTAAGTATCCTTGCCTTATCTGTGATGAGGATCACTATACCAAAGACTTCCCTAGGTGATCTGAAGTTAGTCGTTTTTTGAAAGGCACCCCTGGGATTCTTGTTGTGCTCAAAGAGCCTTTTCCCTCGCAGCAAACTCAAATGGTGGCTGATCCATCTCAATCCTCTTCTCCCTTTGGTTCTCAGGTATTTATGGCCGGGACAATTCCTGTCCACATTAGTACTTGAGCAAAAGATTATCCATCGCTTGCCAGGAATGAGCTTGAGGTCCCTTCTAGTACTCCTCCATCTAGTTCTGGTCCCCTTCATATTGAGCGACCTAGCACTGAAGCAGTCATCCAACCTCCTCCTAAAGGCGTACTCTAGAAATCTTCATACAACCCTAATGCTCGTGCTACTAAGCACTATAGCATCGTTGAGGACTTAGCCCAGGCTCCATCAGCTATGTCCACATTAGAAGTTCTCCAGAGCTGCCCCTCTCAAAAGAAGTCTTTGCTATCAGTCATTGGTGGCATTGACCCGATCGATTCATATTTGATCACTTTTGACCTAGACATTCATATACTAAGACTGCCTCACCAAATTCCTTCCTTATTCAGGTCATCATCAATTCTAAAACGATTCATCGTACTGTCATTGATGAAGGCAATTCTACTTGCATAATGTCTGTTGCTTGTTGGAAGGCTATTGGTTCTTCGACCCTGAGCTATTCTCTTATGACCTTGGAAGCCTTTGATGGGAGAGAGTCTCGTCCTTATGTTATACTCCAACGCTTGCCTATTACTCTGGAAGGGAAGATAGTTGAAGTGGAGGTCAAAGTTGTCAATGCAAATTTAACTTACAACCTCCTTTTAGGATGAAGCTGAACATATGCCATGCGAGTCATGGCTTCATCTCTATTTCGTGTCATTCCTTTTCCTCACCAGGGAAAGATCGTCACAGTAGACCAGTTTTCCTTCCCCACCTCCTCCTCCGATGGCAACATACCTTTTGTGGAGCATACCTCTGTTCCTTGTGAGAGTGTGGGTGGTAGACATTTTAAAGATCTTGCCCTTATGGGTGTTTTTTCGCTCCCACCTCCCAACGTCGCTCCCATTAACATGATTTTTGTTCACTCTGATCCATGGGTTCTTCCTCCTGCTAATCAAATAGAATCCTAGGGTGATGAGATGCTGTTGAGTCCTGCCGAGCTCAACTATGTCGAAATTGTTTCTGCATCGGCTCCATCCTCCGAATCTACTCCTTTGAGTGGATCTCTCGACTTGTACATTCAGTCCCCTTAGCCTGGAGATGGCACTTCTTCAGATCCTTTACAGGAAATGTTTCCTTCTGGTGGAGCGATTATTGAGACCATGTATTTCGAGGAACCCCCTTGGTCCGATCATCACCATGGTTCCTCGTTTCTCCCTACCCATTGGGAGATACTTACTTGTCTCGAGCGATTTTCTTCTTGTCTCCCCTCCCAACCCCCTCAGACACCCATCCAGATCCATCACGTATCTTCTGAAGGGAATATGGAGAACATTATGCAAATGCAACGCATTGACATCTCTGTTAAACCAGGGATTGCCGAGCACATCCATGTTGGAGTAACCTGTACTCCAGAGGAGATTCAGCTTTATACTAGTCTTTTCCGTGAATTCCATGATGTGTTTGCTTGGTCTTACGAAGAGATGCCCGACATCGATCCTAGCATTATGGTGCATGAGATACCTACATATCCGGGTACCAAACCTATTCGACAGTGTCTATGCCCCGTGCACCCTCGAGAGGCTACAACTATTATAGAAGAAGTTGAAAAGCTTCTTAAGGCTGGTTTTATTTACCCCATCCCACTCACAGATTGGGTCTCTAATATTAGAGTATGTGTTGACTATCGTGATATTAATCGGGCCTATCCCAAAGACAACTACCCTACACCCTTCATTGACCAGCTCATTGATGAGTGTGTCGGGAGTGAAATATACTCATTCATGGATGATTTTTCTAGTTATAACCAGATTAATATTGCACCTACAGATCAACAAAAGACCACCTTTATCTGTCCATGGGGCACTTTCGCTTATAAAAAGCTCCCCTTCGATTTAAAAAATTTCGGTGCCACCTTCCAACACGCAATGCCTTACGCGTTTCATGATATTCGACACATTGTGCAACCTTACCTGGATGAGCTTCCCGCTCATTCAGTGAAACGCCAAGACCATCTGACCCACCTTTGTGAAATGTTTCTCTGTTGTAGACACTATCATATCTGGCTTAATCCGCATAAGTGTGTCTTCTTCATTGAGTTAGGCAGACTTCTTGGGTTCATTGTCTCTCGAGAGGGTATCCGTCTGGATCCCCTTAAAGTCGAAGCCATCCTAAATCTTCCTCCCCCTGCTTCTTTGCAACAATTGCAGAGTTTGCAGGGTAAAGTGAATTTTTTACACCGACTTATTCCGAATTGTGCCGAAGTGGCCAAAGGCTATACGTGGTTGTTAAAACGTGACACCCCCTTTCTTTGGGATACCACTACACAAGAGTCATTCGAGCACCTGAAGGCCCTCCTTGTTTTAGCTCCATTGTTACATCCCCCTGATTATCACTGGACTACACTCTTTATTTAGCCACTGCCGATACCACCTTCGGCATGGTTCTAGTTTAAGATGATGATGATGGTACTGAGCATGTCGTTTATTTTCTCAGCCGCAATTTGCTTGATATGGAAACTCGATATGCCTATTACGAGAAGTTGGCACTAACCATTGTTTCTGTCATCCAACGTTTCCACCATTATATATTATTGCGCACCACGACGGTGATTTCTGATTGCGACCCGATGACGTACATTTTGCCACGTCAATTATTGGGGGGAAAATACTCAAAGTCGATTGTCATCCTTCAAGAGTTTGACTTGGAGTTCACCACAGCCAAGTCCAAGAAGTCCCTCGTCTTCGCTGAGTTGCTTTGCTCTCTGCCATCTGTTACCACGCCCTCTTGGTTAAAGGACCATATTTCGGATGAAACTCTATTCTTGATTAATACCCTCGATCCTTGGTACGTGGATATTATCGTCTATCTTTAAACATCCTCCTTTCGTCTCGATTTGTCCAAGGATGCTCGGAAATGGATTCGCCATCATTCTCAACCTTATCGCATTATTAGGGACACCCTGTACCGTCTTGACGCCGACTCTGTTCTCCGTCGATGCTTAACACTTGAGGAAGCTGAACAAGTGTTAAATGACTGCCATTCTAACGCCTATGGTGGTCACATGTCCAGATATGCTACTGCTCAGAAGATCCCCTGTGCTGGTTATTTTTGGTCCTCCATCTTCAAGGATTGCATTCTTGTTGTCTGTTCTTGTCATGACTACCAAATCTACCAACGGAAGATGCGCGCGCCTCCCACTCCATTCCACCCTATCATTACCGTCGGCCCTTTTGCCAAATGGGGCATTGCTTATATGACTTGTAACCCTTGCTCGGTTGGGGGCACGGGTATATCATAATTGCCATTGATTATTTCACAAAATGGGTCAAGGCGATGCCTATACTATCCGAGGATGGTCACACAGCGGCGCAATTTTTATTCAATCATGTTATTTCACGATTCAGAGTCCCTCAGGCTATCATCACTGATCATGGTAAACAATTCCCTAATCATATGATGACTGAGTTAACAACCCCATTGGGCTTGTAGCATGATAGCTCGACACCATACTATCCTCAGGCCAATGGCCAAGTTGAAGCTGTCAACAAAGTTCTAGTTACAATGCTTCAGCGCACCATTGGCATGCACAAATCTAACTGGAATTTGATGTTGTTCTCCGCCTTATGGGCCTACCAAAATTCAGTGAAGGATGCCACCGGGTTCACACCATTCCAATTGGTTTACGGTCTGGAGGCTACCCTTCTGATTGAGTGTGAGATCCCTTCTCTAAAATTAGCCGTCAAATTACTCCCCAACACTACTTCAGTAGAAGAATGCCTTCTCTATCTAGAGTGACTAGACGAGACCCGTCGACTAGCCTCTCTAGCCATTGAAGCATAGAAGAAGAGAGTGAAAACTCACTTCGATCATATTGTCCATCTGTGTTCTTTCGTTGAAGGAGATTTAGTCATGCTTTATGTGTAGTAATTTACAGGGTAAGTTCCTCAGACAGAACACCAAAAGGACACCGCTCACAAACAGATCACAGATCAATACCACCAGTATTTTGACGTGGTTAAAACCCTCAGAGAGGGAAACAGTCCACGGCCTGCGCCAACGTGGCTACTACAGGCAATTTATTAATAAAAGAATGAAAATTTACATAAGCTTCTCTCATGCACGGTTAACTTACAAATGACCCTCCATGCGCTTTAAATAGAATTCATGACCAATCGGGTGTCAAGCCACGGATCAAGTGTCGGTAATACCGAGGAGAGAATGAACCGTCGGATCACTACATTTGACTGTCGGATTGTAAGTTACAAAATGTACAACGGTAAAGAAACACACTTTACCTAACTCTATACCTAACTCTATACTAGACCAAGTTGAACTTAACTATTTCCTATGTGTCGGAATATCCTAACATCCCCTTAAGAACAACTTGGGATAGGATTGAAGGATTTACAAATATGACACAATAGGAGAAGGAAGGAGGCACTAGAGCCTATCCCCCCTTAGTGACAACTTCCTGAACTCCAAGCATATATCGAACTTTAGTGAACTTCTTCGCCTCTGTGAGAGCCTTTGTGAAGATGTCTGCAACCTGATCATCTGTTGAACAATATTGCACTTCAAGAACATGGTCATGAATGAGTTTTCTGATGAAGTGCATGTGTAGTTCAATGTGTTTGCTGCGCTAATGCTGGAATAGATCTTTGCATAGCTGAATGGCACTTTTATTATCACACCAAAGTGTGGTTGGATGCTACTGCTCAAAGCCAAATTCTGATAGGATCTGACGAAGCCACAAGGCTTCCCTACTAGCTTCCACGGCACCACAATACTCTGCTTCTGC
>APFE031214386.1:8142-37982 GCA_000404065.3 Pinus taeda | reverse complement strand
TTTTTTAGGTTTTCTTTTCTTTGTATATTTTTTTGTATTTGATTTTTTTGTCATGTTTTTATTATTGTTTTTTGTCATGTTTTATTACTAACATGAAAATCACTAACATTTAAAAAAAATTATCCACACTTAATTCCTTAGAAAATTTATAGTGTAAAAGCTAAGCCCTCTAAACAAAAAGGGTTGATGCTCATCAACGTTTTTCAAAATCAAAATGAAAACCACTAACCAAAAAAAATGTTCACACTTGATACATAAAAAAATTTAAAGTGTAGAAAATAGGCCCTCTAAAAAAATGTGTTGATGCTGCATCAACACTTTTCAAAATCAGCATGAAAATCACTAACATTGAAAGAAAAATGTTCATATTTAATACATAAGAAAATTTAAAGTGCCAAAAATATGCGTAAAAAAAGTGTATTCTGGCATCACAACTTTTCAAAATTGGGTGATTTTATGCTACCTCAAAAAAACGGATACCAGTTCACGTTCTTGTTTGATCGGTAACTATGTTAAGACGTATGCACGGGCACTCCGCTCTTTATCTTAGATCGACATGACTAATTAAATTCTTACTTTTGCAGGTCAATATGATGTATGTTAGCGCAACAAAGCAGAAATGATCAAGCTATCGAGAAGCTTACAACCATTTCCACTCCCTTCTTTTGTCTAGATGAATGTTTCCATGGATTTCATTACATGTCTCCCAAAGTTAGGAAACAAATTAGTCAACATGGTGGTTGTTGGAAAAATTTCCAAATATGCTCATTTTGGTGCTCTACCACATCCATTTACCCCAACATTGGTGGCTCATGTTTTCAAGGACCAAACATTCAAACTGAATGGGATTCCAAGTTCCATTGTGTCTGATCGAGACCCCAATTTAACTAGCAAATTTTGGCAGGATTTTTTTAGGCTATAGGGTATGGAACTCTAACTAGTACATCTTTGTTAGAAAATTATATATTACAGAGAAATGGAACACATAGAATATAGCAGAAATATAAACACAAAAAACACATAAAACCAGAGAGACACAAATATACATGGTTCACCTAGTTTGGTCTACGTCCACCCCGAACAATCAGCCCTTCCTTTCTATTATCTAGCCAAATGAGAGACACAACCTATAGTATATACACTGTAATATCCTCTATTTTCTCTCATAGTCTCACCTCTTTGTTTCTCGCTCAGAGAATACACATCTATTACGCAGCCTTAATACAATGCCCTCATACAAAGAGAAGGGTTGCCTTCTAGTGCAAAAAACCCTAAACTGAACATAAGTTCTATCTTCAGATCATCTGCCTAATGAATGACCCAGATTGACTAGATATTACTATACTTTTACAAGGCAATTTTACATCTGGTTTTATCTTCGAGGGTGCTGCCCCCGAAACCCCCGCGAGGGGGAAAAGTCCCCCCCACACCCCCCCGCGTGGAGGGTTGTACAAACTTCCTGGGGTATACATCCGGATCAAACAAAGACCTCTAAATAATCATGATCCACACCCAACAATCTTATCATTCCTAAACCGGTGGTCAAAGAGAAGCAATCAAGAAAAGTTTGGAGACCTATTTGCAATGCTTCACTTTAGACAAACAAAATCAATGGGTATAGTGGATGCCTTTAGCTCAATGGTGGTGTAATACTAACTATCATGAAGCCACCAACATGACACCATATGGGGCAGTTTATGGCCAAATCCCACCTTCACTAGCTTCATATATCCCCATATGTTCCAAAGTATAGGCAATTGATCAGCTCCTAAAGGACCATGTCGGCATGATCACTCATCTCAAAGATAATCTACATCAAACTCAAAATAGAATGAAGCAATAGGCCGAGGAACATCATTCCAATAAGTCAATTCAATTAGCTGATGAGGTATTCCCTTGACTCCAACCATATAAGTAAACCTCCCTCTCAAAAAAGGGCTTCCAGAAACTAGCACCAAAATTATATGGGACTTATCAGGTACTTCAACATATCGGAGTAGTCACTTATAAAGTGGCCTTACCAACTACATCAAAAATCCATCCAATCTTCCATGTATCATGTCTCAAGAAAGTTGTGGGGAATAATTGCAGGGTTCAAACAAGTCTGATAAAATTGGATGAGGAATTCTCACTTTGGCTCCAACTAGAATAGGTCCTCAATACTCGCGTAAGACATCTCCATAGTCGCGCGATCAAGGAAGTCCAAATCAAGTGGAAAGACACCTCTCTATAAGATGTGGCATGGGAACCAACCACTATTCTTTAGCAATATCTGTAGCTTTAGCCTTGAATACAAGAATGATTTTCATGGGGGAGAGCATGTTAGGGTCCAACCTTAACCCTCGTTATTTATATAATAATCCCAAGGGGCCTAGTGAGAGTCATATTTAGTGAGTTAAGTTAATAAATGTTGTAAGTTCTTATCCACCTTAATAATAATTGTGAGTGGTTGACTCGCATTATAGAAAAGGGTCCACAATTAGTTATAAATGGGCCATAGTTAATAAGTAAAGTTTTTATTCCATGTTATGCAAGGGACTACTAGTAGTTAGGGTTTTGGATGTCATTAAGCTAAAAATAGTCTTAGAGAGTAAGGGAAGAATCATCAAGTCTTATTGTAATCAAGCTATGCTCTGTTGGAGGTTCACTCCTTGAAGAGGTAAGAGACATTTTAATATGCTTCTGAATAATAAAATATCTTTGCAACTTGTCTCAATTGATGTGATATTTTTATGTTTCTAGCAATATTGTTTCGTATTTCTAGCATTTTGTTATTCTTGAAATTCAAGTGCTAACAATATCAATGTTTGAAATGTTGGGTTCCTAATCTTGGGATTTATAATATTGAGTTTAATAGTAGGGTTTAATATTGAGTTTTATAAACTTAGGGTTTATAATTTTAATGCAAGGGTTTATAATATTAATGGTAGGGTATATAGGGTTGGATTTTATATTGTTATGGTTTATAATATTTGATTTAATACTATGGTTTAATATTGTCACGTTGGAATGGAACAAAAATCTATGTAAGGTCATAGTGTGACAAACAATGTGAGAATCATTGTCACAATGATACATTAGATTGCAATTTATTCAATGTTGCATTGCAACATTGAATAAACAAGGTTTAATAGTATGGTTTCTAATATTAAGCTTAAGGTTTATTTTGGTTTATAATATTTGGTTTAGGTATTATTTTGGTTTATAATATTGTGTTTAAGGCTTATAATATTAAGGTTTATAATTGTAGATTTTATAATATTAATTCTAGGGTTTTTAATCGCTTGGCTTTGTAATATTAATCCAAGGGTTTGTTATCCCTTGGGTTTAATATTATTCCCTTAGGTTTATAATTTTAATCCATTGGTTTTATTAATCCCTTGAGTTTATAATTTTATAAGTCCCTTGGGTTTATTAATCTCGTGGGTTTATTAATTCCAAGGATTTACTAATGCCTTGGGTTCTAAGGATTATACCATTAATCATAGGGTTTATAATGTTGAGTTTCATAATGTTAGGATTTATAATATTTGGTTTGAAACTAAGGTTTAATATTGTGACATTTGAATGAAATGAAAATATATCCAATGCCACAGTGTAACAAACATCATCACAATGCAACAAGAAGTGTGACAAACATTGTCACAAAGATATATGACATTGCAAGTTATTCAATGTCACATTGTGAGATTGAATACATTAGGGTTTAATATTCTTTTTTATAGTATTAGGTTTAGGTTTTAGGGTTTAATTTGTTTTATAATATTGGATTTAGGGTTTATAATATTAATATTTATAACTGTATGGCTTATAATATTAATCCTATGGTTTTTAATCCCTTGGGTTATTGATCCCTTATGTTTATAATATTAAAAATGCTTTAGTTCATTAACCCCTTTGGTTTATAATATTAATAAGCCCTTTAGTTTATTAATTCCTTTAATTTAAAATATCAACCCCTTAGGTTTAAAATTTCTTTGGTTCATAATATTAATCCACTAGGTTTATTAATCACTTGGGTTTAAATGTTAATAATCTTTTGGATTTATTAATCCCTTCGGTGTTTAACATCAATAATCCCTTAGGTTTATTAATCCTAGGGGTTTATTAATTCCTTGGCTCTTTAATATTAATCCCTTATATTTATTAATCCTTAAGATTATAATATTAATAATCCCTTAGGTTTAGTAATCTCATGGCTTTATAATATTAATTCTTAGGGTTTTTAATATTAACTCTTTGGGTTTATAATATTAATAATCCCTTGAGTTTATTAAGTGACTGGATTTATAATATTAATAATTCCTTAGCTTTATAATGTTAATCCTTTGGGTTAATTAATACATTGGGTTTATAATAAACACAATATTTATATGTACCATGATATGGAGTTCCAATAATTGCTATTTTTCTTACTAAGTAAAAACACTATATATATCTATATTAAAACCTATATTAAAAACTAAAATTTTAAACTCTTTATTAATAATCCAATGTTATGAAGTCAATATTATAAACCATAATATCATCACAATGGAGATATATATATAATATATTAATATATATATATATATATATAATATATATATATAGATATATATATTAATGCTGAGATATAAATAAGTAGTTATTAGAATCATTATTGTTATTATTATGTTCTTTGAGTAAATTATATACATATACAATTTTTAAATATATTCAATATGATATTATATATAACAATTATTAAATTATTATAAAATATAATATTAGTTTAATATTCACATTGTTAAATATCGTTGTGCTAATTATATATGAAAAAATACCAATTGGAAAAAACTACAACGATAGTTATGCCCTCAAATCTCGAATGGAAGAATCAACCAAAAAAGACAGGATCACACTGGCGTTTCTTGTTTTGGCTCCTATATATATCCGACAATGCTACCAAATGAATTCTGAACTACAAGGGCATGACTAAACCCTATTCTCAAATCCCATCCAAAATAGAATAGATGGTTAAAGGCCTAGGTTCACCATGCTTCACTGCGCTCCCGACATACAGTTATGGTGGTGAACAACAAATGCATAACTAAAAAAATCAAATAATCTAAAAGAAAAATCTAGAGAATGGAACATCCATAAGTCACCCTGAAGCAACAACCATTCAAAATTTAAAACCTTAGAATTTTTTCATGAGAGGGTTAGCTTTAGCAATGGCCTTCCACTAGGAGTTGTTGTAATTGTAAGTTCATATACTACTATAGATAGGAGGTTTTTGAGATGATAAAAATATATTTCCTCTTTAAAATTTACATTTTTTTATTTTAATTAGTTGAAGTTTAAATATAGATTATTTTTATCGTATTAATATAAAAATTTAATACAAATGGTTACTCTCAGCAACAGACAATCGTTTTTCATCTATTGCCACTCTTATGCCAACTATAGTCTTGTGAAATTGAGTGGTTGTGGTAAAGAGTGGGCAAGTGGTAGTGAGGAAGCGTCTGGAGGAACTAGAGTGTGTGGTTTTCAATGTGTGAGCTAGTGCAGGAAGCCACCTAGCAAATAACAATATATGCTTAGATGCACAACAAAATCACACGGTGGGTAATGTGAAAAGGGAGTTTTTTTTGTGGATACTACCATGTAAGTTGGGGAAAGGAGTGACGTTATATTTAGGATGAACATCAACCCTTTGATTTCAGTGAGGTTTCCCTAAGAAGTAAGGGTATACTTGGGCATGGTCCATGGGAGTGGAACCATTGAGGTCAAGAGCCTCATCTCGATCATTATGAAACTCTATGAAGAAGCTAGGGCTAAGGGCTTAAAATTCATGCACATTCTAGTGTTCGAAACAAATAAAGGAGCTAAGGAAAAGACTCTAGTAATTTTGGCGGGGCTTGTGCCACGATTTTTTCCAAGCTGGAATCCATGTTTATGGTTATGGTATGAGAAACTTATCTTAGGTTGGGGCTACAAGATAGTGAGTTAGATTATGTTTGTAGCAAAACCCAACAGGCTTAAGAGAGGGCTTGGTATTTTCTAGGGAAGTTAGGTTTGATGTGTCTAGTACTTATCTAACTTTGTCTTGGGGAGTGGAAGGGTCAAAGGTGATGGAACTATTTGAAGTGAGGGTTATCAGCTGGGATTTTGGTTTTTCATAAGATATGGTTAAATATTTGTGTATGTCATATTAGGGAAATGAGGAAATTGGGGTTTCTTCGCTTATGAATGTACTATATAACTAGCTTTTTCAGTATATGAAGGCCAATGGAGATGGGCAGTTGGGTTCTCATGCCACCTTTTGAATTTCCATCAAATTGTTGCAAGACTTGATGCAAAGGGAAAAATCATTCTGGAATTGAGAGCCTCAAAGTTCTTGAAGTTTTAAAAGGTACTTAAGGGTTTTGATAGAAAAACAATGTTAATATAAACCACACTTAATTTTTTTCTTTCTCAACATGAAATAAAAGAAGATATTGATTTTTTATATGATAATTCTTGCCAACATAACATTTAATTTCTCCTTGATTCCTATTTATTTTGATGTGGGAATTTTGTTTTTGCTAATTGCAGATTTCTTAGCGCTAGAGGAAAAAAGATGAAGAAAGTTGAGGCTAGTGAGGGATGCCCTAAATAGAAAATATATGTCAATCTCCCAAAGGAACTGATCTAGGTTTTGTATAAATCCTCACTCTTCATCTACAATTTAGGGTTAGGGTTAGAGCTTTATGTGTAAACCACTCCCTATCATTCAACTCATGTTTATTGAGTGCCGCCCAAAGTTTAAAATCTAGACACATTGTTGTTCATAAAATGAAAAGTAAGTCTTATTCATTTGAAGTTCATTATTTGTACTAGGTTGGAGTGGGTCCTTTCTTTACCTTTGCACACTTACAAATAGGGTGTTTATAAAAAATGTCTTATTGTTACTGGATTTTTCTACACATAATAAGGCTTATACAACACGCCAAACTAGGAAAGAAGAAACTGAAGCATTTCAAAAGCATGCAAATGATAATGTTAATTCTATAGTAGATACAATTTAAATACTATAGGAGGGAATTTATGTATTTTTCCGAAGCCAAAGCTAAACCTATGCCTAGTGAAGAGAAAATAAGCCATGCAAATATTGTTATTGATTTGTACAATAAATTTAGAAGTCATGACAGGAAATATGGTGATAGTGAAGTGGTATGTTTATGTACTACGAGCACTATCTGGGGTGCATTAGTCATGCCAATAAGTAATTCCTCTAAAATTGCGAATAGACAGGAGCAAAATGCTGGGTTGTGTTATATTCTTTGCATGTCTAGCCCACATAGTTAACTGAGGGGTTAGAGGGGGGGCGGAGCCCCCCTTCAATGCGTCGATTGTGTAGCTAGGGGCGGGGGGGTTGCAGGGGGTTTGAGGCGTACCCATAACCCCAATTTATGGGGTCTGGGGCAACACCCCTGAAAATTTTGGTTTTGGACCCTATGTTAGGTTGGGCGGACCCACCTATGGTTTTGTGCATGACTTTTGCACATGTGTTTTGGACGCGATGGTTTTCTGTCCATGGTATTGGAAGTGATGGTTTTCGGACCATGGTATTGGATGCTTCATCATGTATAAATATGTATTATAACATTCAAAGAAAAAAAATGAAAAATCAAGGTGGTAGTCCAAGTTTTGGGATCTAGGGGAAAATCTCTGTGTATATGTGTTTTATGTGTTATGCTATCGCATTGTTTATTTTATGTGTTTTAGAATTCGTATGTAGGTAATTTATGTACGGGGTTAAAACGTATATTTGGGATTAGAGCAGTTTTGGCTTCAAGGGGAGGCCTTTGTTGCTAAGGGGTTTCACTTGGGCCTGTGGTAAACACTGTTCAGTGGGAGATCTGCGAGTTTGATTATAGTGGTGAAAGAATATGGCGAGCAGTGGAAAGATGGAGATTGAGAAATTTAATGGTCAGAGTTTTCAGTTGGGGAAACTCAAGATGGAGGATCTGTTGGTGGATAAAGATCAGTGGATTGTGGTAGATCCAGGTATCAAACCAATGGGAGTGTCTAATGAAGAATGGAAGAAGTTGGATCAGAAGACAAACAGCACAATACGATTGTGTGTCTCCGATTCAGTATTGCTGAATGTATCAGGGAAAGCTACGACAAAGGCTTTGTGGGATAAGCTAGGGACTTTGTACCAATATAAGTCTCTGGTGAATAAACTTTTCCTGTAGAAAAATATTTATAGCCTGAGGATGAAGGATGGAGACTCGGTGACAGAGCATCTAAATGCATTTAATACTGTGGGAATTCAGTTAGCATCTGTTGATATTAAAATTTAAGATGAAGATAAGTGCATCATTTTTTTGTGTTCTCTACTAGATTCATGGGATAGTCTGGTTACTGCAATAGGTAGCAATGCAACTGCCTTGTAGTTTGATGAAATAGTCTCATCCTTGCTGACGGAGGAGATGAGACAAAAAAATATGGAGAGTGAGAATGATGATGCCTTGTCTGTACGAGGACGGTCCTAGAATAGAAACAAAAATAAGTCATCGAGTGGGAGATCTAAATCTAGAGGAACTTATAAATCTCCAGGAAAACCTATAAAGGTGGTGTGCTGGAAATGCAGAAAGGAAGGGCTCTACAAAAGGGACTGTAAATCTAAAGCTCCTAATAAAGGAAAGGGATTTGATGATGTTGCTTCTGCAGAGGTGAAAAACACCTCAGATGAAGGTGGGGATGTGTACTTTGCTTCTTCAAGTACACATGTAGATCATGAGGCATGGTTGATTGAGTTAGGTGCATCCTTTTACTTCACTCCCCATAGAGAGTGGTTCTGCGAGTGGTTCTGGTGATGTCTTCTTAGGGGATGATAGGAAGGCTAGAATCATTAGTCGTGGAAAAGTAAAGTTGAAGTTGCAAGGTGGAAGGGTTATAACACTTCCGGGTGTTCTGCATATTCCTACATTGGCCAAAAATCTGATTTCACTAAGCAAGCTGGATGATCCAGGTGTAAAAATAGTGTTCGAGAAGGACACCTGGAAAATGCTTCGGGGAGCACTGGTATTGAAGCGGGAAGTTCAAATTGGAACTCTATACAAGTTGCAAGGTAGGACTGTTATTGATGGGTGCAACAGTTCTATGGTTCTTGAAAGTGGCGCATAAAATCTAGTGGTCTCTAGAGATAAGACCATGTTGTGGAATCAAAGGCTTGGACATATTGGAGAGGAGAGCCTTCTAATACTTCATGGTAAAGGTATGGTAGTAGTTATGAGTAATAGCTCTCTGGATTTTTATTTCTGTGAAAATTGTGTATATGGGAAGCAGAATCGGGTGAGATTCCCCTCTGGTAGTAAGAGGGTGAAACAAATATTATAACTTGTGCACAGTGATATGTTTGGACCTGTGAAAGTTCCATCACTGGGTAAGTCTGTGTACTATGTATCATTTATAGATGACTTCTCAAGGAATACATGTATATATTTACTGAAGAAGAAATCTGAAGTCTTTGACAGGTTTAAAGAATCTAAGGCTCTCGTGGAAAATCAGACAGAGAAGAAGATAAAGGTGTTGAAGACAAATAATGGTGGAGAGTTTTGCAACAAGGAATTTGAATAATTCTGTAAGAAGTGTGGTATAGCATGATAGAAGACTACTCCACATACACCTCAGCAAAATGGAGTTGCAAAAATAATGAATAAGATGTTGATGGAAAGGGAAAGAATCATGCTTAGTGGTGTCGAGTTAGGATAGGAATTTTGGGTAGAGGCGGTGGATATTGCATGTTACCTGGTCAACAGGTCACCTTCATTAGTGTTGGAGGATAAGACTCCACAGGAGGTATGGACTGGTGAGAAACCCTCTCTTTCACATCTGAGGGTATTTGGATGTGATGCATATGTACATGTTCCAAAAGGAGAAACAAACCAAGTTGGATATTAAATATGAAAAGTGCATCTTTATTGGGTATAAGGATGGTTTAAAGGGTTATAATCTTTGGAACCCAGTCATACGGAAGGTTGTGTACAGTCGAGATGTGGTGTTCAGAGGCGTAAAAGATGTTATTAAACATCAAGTCTAAGAAAAGGAACCTGAGAATATATAGTTTGAGCTTAAGGAGGAAGAATCAAACTCTATAGCAGAGGAGGAATCAGAAGATGAAGAACCACAAAATCTGGGTGTGAGAAGATCAGTTCGAGAAAGAAGGTAGCCAGAAAGGTATAGTCCATCCGCTTTCTGTTCAATTTTTCTTTATCTATTACTGACGATGATCCTAGAACTATGAAGGAAGCAGTAGGTTCAGAGGATGGAAAACTATGGAAGGACACTATGGTTGATGAAATGGCATCTTTACATAAAAATGAGGCTTAGGATCTGGTGGAGTTGCTAGGTGGAAGGAAACCCATTAGCAGCAAATAGGTGTTCGAGAAGAAGACAAATGCAGAAGGAAAGGTGGAGAAATACAAAGCTCAGTTGGTAGAAAAAGGTTATTCCCAGGTGCCGGGAATTGATTTTGGTGATATTTTTTCTCCTGTTGCCAAGGTAACTTCTATTAGATTACTTTTATCTGTTGCAGCTACTTTTCATTTTGAGGTAGAAAAGATGGATGTGAAGACAACATTTCTTCATGGGGATCTGGAAGAGGAAATATACATGAAGAAACCCGAAGGCTTTGCGGTGAAGGGTAAGAAAGAGCTGATATGCAAGTTAAAGAAGTCTCTGTATGGGTTAAAATAGTCACCAAGGATGTGGTATTAGAAATTTGATACATTTATATGGGGACTTAGCTTCACCAGAAGCAAAGAAGATCAATGTGTGTATCTTAAATGTAAAGGGATGATATGCTGTTGGTGGAAAATGTCAAAGAAATTATCTAGGATTTGAAGACACAATTGTCCTCCAAATTTGATATGAAAGATCTTGGTGTTGTAAACTATATTTTGGGCATGGAAATTAAAAGAGATTGGGTGAAGAGGAACCTTTGTTTAAACTAGAGGAAAAATGTTGAGAGAATACTGCAGAGGTTTAATATGGAGGATAGTAAACCGGTGAAGGTTCCTATTCCTGTAGGTGTGAGGTTATCTGTTGAACAGTGTCCCATGACACAAGAAGAGAAAGATGACATGTCCTATGTTCTATATGCAAGTGTAGTTGGTAGCCTGATGTATGCAATGGTTTGTACTATACCAGACATTGCACATGCAGTGGGAGTATTGAGCAGGTTTATGTCAAAACTAGGGAAGGAGCACTGGATAGCAGTGAAGTGGGTTTTTAGATATTTGCATGGCACTAGTGATTATGGTTTGTGCTATCAAAGAAGATCAGAATTGGACAAAATGTTGGATATTCGTGGATTTGTTGATGCAAACTAGGTTGGATATCTGGATCAGAGAAGATCTACAAGTGGGTATGCGTTTAAGCTATTTGGAGGTGCAATCAGTTGGATGATTAAAAAACAATGTGTAGTGGCACTATCAACTACAGAGGTAGAATACATGGCAACCACTCATGCAAGCAAGGAAGCACTTTGGTTGCAGAGATTGTGTTCAAGTATGAGGTTGGTACAGGGAGCTATAAGGATAGACTGTGACAACCAAATTGCAATTTTCTTTCTAAAGAACCCCGCATATCATTCAAAGACAAAGCACATTGATGTCTAGTATCACTTTGTTAGGAATATGATAGAAGACAAAAAGGTGTTGCTGGTAAAGGTGGACACTTTGAAGAATATTGTAGATGCATTAACAAAATCTATGAGCTTTGAGAAGTTCTCTTGGTGTAGAGAGACAATGGGCATTTGAAGGTTGGAAAAATGACTAAGCTCTCTTGTGACCCCCTGTGGAAAGAAAACAAAAAGTGGGAGAATGTTGGGCTGTGTTATATTCTTTCCATAACTAGCCCATGTAGTTAACCAAGGGGTTAGAGTGGGGCGCGGAGCCCCCTTTGTTGCACCGATTGTGTAGTGGGAGGGGGGTCACAGGGGGTTTGAGGTGTACCCGTAACCCCACTTTATGGGGTCTAGGCTAGCGCCTTGGAAAATTTTGGTTTTGGACCCTATGTTAGGTTGGGTGGATCCACCTATGGTTTTGTTCATGATTTTCGCACATGTTTTTTGGACATGATGGTTTTTGGTTCATGGTATTGGATGCTTCGGCATGTATAAATATGTATTATAACATTGAAAGAAAAAAACGAAAAATCAAGCTGGTAGTCCTGGCTTTGGGATGTAGGGGAAAATCTCTGTGTATATGTGTTTTATGTGTTATGCTATTGCATTGTTTATTTTATGTGTTTTAGAATTCGTATGTAGGTAATTCTATACGGGGTTAAAACCTACACAAAAGCCTTCTTGTTCAGCTCTTCCTAATATTAGCTTGCAATTTACATAATTATGTACCATGCAAATATAAACATTACTATACTTAGATGAAACAATAGTACCGACATTAGTGTTGTTTCAACAACATTTCATAAATTCATGAGTACAATTTTGTGCATATATGTTTGTGTACTTGTCTCTTATCTGAGTTATATTTGTTGTATTTATTTGTTCCCATAACCCATTGTTGTTCATAATTGCGATCTACCTTTTAACTAGGTATGCATGATGTCATTTGGCAATCAAGGGTCATTACCAGATGAGGCATTGATGATACCATCTTTTTCAAGGATATGGATTGTCTTATTGTGTGTGAACATCCCAAAATGGTTCCTCTGCATCATATGGAGGTAGAAGTACATGGGAGATAGTGTGGAAAATTGGTGCAGATTGTATTCATTGAAAGGGTTATCCTCATACCTCAAACATAGCTATTCATACCCCTTTCTCAAGCACAACAATAACTATACGTAGAAAAAATGTTTGAAGCCGTGAATATTACAACTCCTTTTGAATCAGTTAATGCCACTAATTGTAAAAAACATGTTACTGTCTCTATGGAAGTGGGATTTCTCAAAGGGATCTAGGTCCATTCCCAGTCAATCATTGAAAATTATAGGGAAGATGCATAAAAGATGGTTGAAGTTTCTCCTACTACTAAAAGGAGTGATCCAGGTGGATGTTGGTGGCCACCCACCGATCCCATTTGGACCCCCACAATTGTCTCTTTCAGCATTTTCAGTTTCCTAAATTGTAGCACAGTTTACTATTTTTAGCAGTTTTTCGGGTCCTGAACTTCTGAAGCCGTTTTGAGGCCCTAAACGACGTTTTTTGGGAAATCTGGGGGCAACATGGGTCCATGGACCAATTCTTCCCTTCCCAAAGTGGTAGTTCTCGGATAGATCTTTCTAACGAGCTATCATGCGCGTCAAATGCAGATCGAATGCCAAAGTTACGACCCCGGGAAATCGATGTACCAATTTACCCAAAACGGGGCCCACAATTTGGCGTTTCATCTGCTAGGGGTAGGTTTTGGAATGTGAAGGGTTTTCCATTGTTTGTCAACAATAAATAAGCCTTTGAGCCTCATTGTAACATAGTTCGGAACAGTTCAGAGGCATGTAGCCGCACATCTCTTCTCAGAGATAAGCTACCATCGCCCTAGCTGGTTTATTTCCAATTCTCGTTGTAAGCATATTTCGGTATTTTCCATTAATTAAATGAAGCATTATTTCCGCTGCATCTTTGTGTATATGGTTATCTCTGTATTTTATTGCATTCCTGTTTAAATTCGGATCAAGGAGGGTAGCTAATTTGGATGTAGTTGTGAGGGAAACTAAACTAGCTACACAAGTTGTATTGCAAGTAGTACTTGTTGTGGCCATGGGTGATCTTGGCTCACTACCATTGAATGTTTTAATAGAACTTGGCCTCGAGGCTTATTGGAAGCTAATGAAATAAGAAGAAAGTATTCAAAAAGATGATAATGTTTACAGTGAAACACAAACTCAAAAAAATGTTATTAAAATTTATAGTATTGTTAAATATTATGAGTCAAAGTATAAGAGAGATTCTTTTAAGAAAGAAACCTCAAGGACTGCAAAATAAGGCATGAAGAGTCTTGCAAGAAAAATTCAAAACTAGGTGCAGAAGGATGTCAAACATATGCCAGATCATTCATTATAGGATATCTCGATTGAAAAAGACGTGGAAGCTAATAAGGAGAATAAATTTATTTGTATATTCAAACTCATTGTACCTATCTCCATTACATATACAATCACTAGGGGTGAAATACTAACTCTTGAAACTGAACTTACCTCTAAAAATCGCAGGGAGGCATTTGCTTCAAAGATTAATGACATCAAGAAGGGATCACTTTTGGAGGTTTGTGATCTATCAAGGATCATTTCACTTCTCTAATCTTTTCTTTACCATTGAAATATCATTGGACATTTCCTTTGATTGCTAAGAGAAAACATTAATTGGACATTATATTTTTTTTAACAACCTAAATGCTTTGTTTAGTTATCAAAATCAAGTTGAACCGTTGAAATATTTATTGGTTATATTTGATGAAGACGACATTTAGGGTGTTCCATTTTCAGCCAAATTATTGAGATGGATCGATGGGAAAGCTTTTGATACTTTTAGATGTTTGAAAATGCAACAAGAAATTATCAATTTGATTTTGCCTTGGTCAAATTGGGAAAAATTGATTTTCCACATTAGCAGACAACTTGGACGTAGTTAACTTGCGTGACATGTCTCATCTCACCCAATTTAATTATTAAATTCGAGTTGGAGGAGTTAGAGTTGAGTTAAGCATGTGTGATTGGTAATTTGTAGTAATCAAGGTCAGTTATCTCAGGTTATTTTTAGTTAAACTAGTTCTAATCGTTTGAGGGACTAGTGGAGGGTCAGTTGTGTAGTGGGACCTGAGTAAAAAACTGTGATCATCCAGTTAACTAATCAATCACCCCAAAATATCTAGTGCATGTAGAGAATTTGAGTTCCCCATGCTTGGAGGATATTCTAAGGTAGTGTAACATCAATAGTAGACTAGTCTGAAATGTAGAAGTCTTGCATGCAGCCACATGATCAACCGAAGGAATTGCACAATCCATTTTGGTGAAATTCATAAGTAATAGGGACCTAATTTCTCAAGGAATATCGCAAAGAAATATGGGCTCAAGCAAAGTAAAAATTTGACTAAGTATGGGTTAAAGCTTCTTAGTGAGAAGAGAGATAGGTTATTCGCTTGCATGTTTTTCTTAGTTGAGAATAACAATTGTAGTACATCTTTATTAATCAGATTATTGCAAGCAAGCATTGGGGTTTTTATTAGACTACTTCATGGACAAAAATATTGTGTGTATGTGTGTTATTTCTTATTTCATGTCTTAGATTATTTTTCTAATTGTGAATTTATTTCGACATAGCAGTAGAGTAGGTTTGTTTCTTGTGGTTTTGATGAAAACTTCATAATAAGTTCCAAATATACAACATAATTTCTACATGGTATTAGAGCAGGAATTTCAAAGTTCTTTCTTAGGAGGATCAAATTTGAAGCTCAGTGCACCAGGATCTCTTTAGAGTTAAGAGGATGGCATTAAATAGACTAAGGCCATAGTATTCCTTGGAAGGAAACTCTAATTTTATCACATGGAAGGATCAAATTGAGGTAGCATTGGATGACAATGGTTTGTTATAATACATCAATAAAAACCTTACAAAACGAGCAAAATATGATGTTGAGAAACTTGCTCAATTGAAGAAAGATGTGCCAATATGAGGAGAATAATAGTGGAGGGAGTATGTAATGTGGTAGGCAATGACAATTATGTTCCAGAATAGTAGTGACCACAAGAAGTTGGTACTCAAGGATAAACTTTGAAATATCAAGATGCAGAAGAATGACACTATTTAGCGATATATAAGAATGTTCACACAACTTCATGATGAGCTTGAAGGATTTTGTGCTACTATTTCATATGATGACTCGGTAAGCCTAGCCCTTCTAACCCTTCCTAAGAGATGGAATCACTATCAAGATCCACTAAATGAGAGGGAGAAACTACTGAATTAAGAACGCTTATGGTCTGATTTGGTACATGGGGAAATAAGGTGGAATACTAGAGATTGGATTTCATCCAAGGGAATAATAGAGAGGATGAATTAGTTGGAAAGGGAAAGAAGGTGAAAAGTGAATAAATCTCAAACCAAACTAGAATCCATCCAAGGAGAAAAGAAGAAATATTTATCCAAAATTGAATGTGTCCATTTTCACAAATTTGGGCATTATACCACGAAGTTCCCACACAAAAGGAAAGTAAAAATACCTCAAGAGGAGTAGAAGGTGAAGCCTTTGCTTTAGAGTTTGAGCTTGGCTTTACCCTTATCGCATACATGGCTAGCTCAATTATGGGGAGCATGTGGTACTTGGACTTAGGTGTATCGTTCCACATGATAGGTGTAGAGATTTTTCAGTGACTTGGAAGAAAAATATTTGTAGATGCACATTGAGCTGGGGGATGACAGAAGGTACAACACAACTAGTATTGGTATAGTCACCTTTTAAAGGGAGTTGGGCTCCCCTCTTAGGATCAAGTATGCCATGTTCATTCCAGGCCTAAAGAAAAATGTCACACCTGTTGCACTTTTGGAATATCATCATTATGATGCGATCTTCAATAAAGGAAAAGCATTCTTGAGACACATAACCATGGGAGAGGTGAAGCAGTTTGGGGTTCATGTGAAGAAGCTATATAAGATAGATGTGGAAGATTGTGTTGCATTAATAACTAAGGTTGAGAAGGTGCAAAGTTGTATTTCAAAAAAATTTGACACAAAAGACTTGGAAATTTGCATCATGGCACCCTGAAGATTATGCAACAAATAACCACAGGCCTCCCCAAAGGAGCAATTGAGCAACATGATGTCTGCAAAGTATGTACCTTGGGGAGGTACACAAAATACACATTCCATGACCAGGACAACAAAGAACATGAAATCCTTGAAAGGATACACTTTGATGTCTATGAACCTTTCTCGACAACCTCCATTGCTAGAAACAACTATTTTGACATTTTTATTGATGAATATTCATGGAAGTGTTGGATCTACTTCATGCGGAAAAAAGATGAGACATTCTCCAAGTTCATAAAATTCAAGTCATTAGTCACTCTAGAAAGAAACCAACAAGAAGGTGAAGGATCTTAGGATTGATAATGGAGGTGACTATGTGTAGAACGAATTTAAAAGTTTATGTGCAAAAGAAGGAATCTAATGAGAGTTTACAACATCCCACAACCTACTACAGAATGGGGTGGATGAGAGAAAGAATCGTAGAATTGTGGGAGCGGGGAGGGAAATTTTTCATGACCAAGGCTTGCCAATGAATTTGTGGGTAGAGGTATGCAACACAACAATCGATTTGTAGAACCAAAGTCATCATCATATTTTGGACATGATTACACCGGAGGATTTCTCGGGGAGAAATCGAGATGTGTCACACTTGAAGATTTTTGGAGCCTACATTTATTTCCAACTCTCCAAAGAATCAAGGAATAATCTTAAGCCAATAGTAGAATTAGGGGAATTTGTGGGTTCCACAAAAAAACCTCACAACTACCCTGTGTACTTGAAATCTCTCAGAATGGAAATTGTGAAAAGTGACGTAAAATATGAAGAGGAGAAATCAATGCAATGCTCTCTTGAGAGGGAAATTCATATCTCACTAGAAGAGGAAATTTCACCTCCAAAGAATCAAATATCAGAGACAAACACTCAAGAAGAACCACCCAGAGAAGGTAGAAAAAGAACTAGGGAGGTTGAGAGACTTGTGCAATATGTGAGGGAGAATATGGGTGCTCCTTCAAATTTGTGTAGGTAGAGAAGGTCACTAGATTGGTACATTGGCTACATGTCTCTAGTGATGGAGCTTGTAGAGACTGATCCATCCTTGTTGAAGGAAGTAGATAAACCTATATAGGTTTATGCAATGGTGCAGGAATACAAATCCATTATGAATAATAGTGTTTGGGAAGTGGTCCTAAGACCAACAGATAAATCAATTGTGGGTTAAAGATGGATCTTTAATGTTAAGCAGGAAGTAGATGGAAGCGTAGAGAAGTACAAGGCCATATTTGTGTCCAAGGGCTACTCTCAAGTTGAAGGAATCAACTATGAGGATACCTTTTCTCCTGTAGCAAGGTACTCATCCATTAGATCAATTCTTGCTCTCACTACCCAGACAGGGTAGAATATCCACCAGATGGATGTAAAAAAAGAATTTATCAATGGAGTTATTGAGGAGGAGACGTACATCGAGAAAACATAAGGCTTTGAGGCTTTTGATTGATATTGTCATGTGTGCAGATTCAAGCGAGAATTGTACGGTCTCAAGCAAGAACCCCATGCTTGGTACACGAGGATCGATAACAATCTCATCTATTTGGGCTTCCCTAAAAGGGAAGCGGATGTAAACCTCTATCATATCTTGGTAGAAGGTAAAGTTCTTATTATTGTCTTATATTTTGATGATTTAATTTTAACTAGTGATGAATGACATGGGTCTCATGCACTACTTCCTTGGGTTAGAAGTATGGGAAGGAGATGGGGAGCTATTTGTGTCTCAAGGAAAGCATAAAAATGAGATACTACATAGATTCTGCATGGAGAGTTGCAAACCCATGGAGACACCTCTAATGACCATCTAGAGGGAGGAGGATGTCACTTCAGGTTATGAAGTGGATGCTACCATTTATCGAAAGCTAGTGGGTTCATTAATGTACCTTGCGAACGGATGACCATATATATGCTATGTACTTAAAAAAATTAGCCAAGCTATGGTTATGCAAACTAAATTGTATTGGATGGCATTTAAGCATTTTTTATGGTACCTTTGAGGCACTAACAATTTTGGGCTATGATATAGATGAACAAAGGGAGTGAAGTTATGAGGCATGATAGATGTAGATTGGGTGGGGAGTCCATCAAACCAAAATATAACATGAGGTGGAATTTTCCACTTTGGGTCCACAGTGGTTTCGTGGTACAGAAGGAAGCAAATATTTTTGGTGCTCAACATGGAAGAAGTAGAATACATGGATGAAAGCATCATGTGAGGTGATTAGGATGAGAAAGATACTTGTGGGATTGTTTGGTTAGATGATATATCCAATTATGATCCACTGTAATAATTAGAGTTGCATCAAGCTCTTTGAGAATCATGTTTTTAATTATTGGTCCAAGAATATAGATATCTAATATCATCATTTACAAGATTGTGTGTAGAGGCATATAATGTTATTATAGTACATGCTGACAGAAGAAGAAGATGTTGACATTTTGAAAAAGGCCTCATTAAGAGGGAAGTTTACTTCTGCAGGTGTGGATAGGTGTGGTTGATAATCCATTTCTTACTGAGAGGGAGTGTTCAAAAATGAACCAAGAAATTCTCAATTTGATTTTGCCTTTCTCAAATTTGGAAAATTCGAATTTCCACATTAGTGGACAACTTGCCTGTAGTTAACTTGTGTAACATGTCTTGTGTCACTCAGTTTACTCGGTAAATTTGAGTTGGAGGAGGTACGGTTCAGTTAAGAATGTGTGATTTCTAATTTGTAGCAATCAAGGTCAATTGTCCCAAGTTGTTTTCAGTTAAACTAGCTCTAGTTCATGGAGGAACTAGTGGAGGATCACTTTTGGAGACTTCAGTAAAATTCAGTTATCATCCAGTTAACTGATCAATCAGCCCAAAATATATAGTGCATACAAAGAATTTGAGTTCCCTGGGCTTGGTAGAGATTCCAAGGTAGTGTAACATAAGTGGTAGACTAGTCCTGAGTGTATAGGTGTTGCATGCAGTCAGATGATCAACCCAAGGAATTGTGGAATCCATTTTGGAGAAAGTCATAAATAATAGGGGCCTAACTTCTCAAGGAACAATATAGGGAAATAGGGTCTCAAGTAGAGGAAAATTTTGACTAAGTTTTGGCTAGAGCTTCTCAGTGGGAAGAGAGACAGGTTATTCACTTATAGGTTCTACTCAGTTGAGCAAGGAAATTGTAATACATGTGTATTCATTAGATTAATGCAAGAATGCGTTGTGGTTTTTAGAAGATTTCTTTCCATGGAAAAAATATTGTGTACATGTGTGTTATTTGTTATTTCATGTATAAGATTATTGTTCTAAATTGCGAATTAATTTCCATGGAGAAGTAGAGTAGGTTTGTGTCTTGTGATTTTGATTAAAACTTCATAAGTAGTTACATATCTACATCATAATTTCTACATTAGATGAAGGTCATGTAAATCATCAAACTTAGTATCTTGCATCTTTCTCTACTTTACAAATCTCTTTCTGAAAAATTATTTAATTGGATATCAATGATTTTATAAAGGAAGCATACATGATATGATTTATGGCATGTCCTTTAACTTATGCAAACCCATGCCAGTGTCAGGAGTCGATATTATTGAAGGGAGATAATAGAAACGCACCTACAATTCATGTGGTTCATCATATCATTATAATAAAATTTGAAGATACTCAGAAGCAATATAAAGTAGCTCTGGATAATTATATTTGGTCTATCTAAGATCACGTAGATGCATAGATATATGTGATGGGTAAGCTCTTGTTATTTTCTCACATCAAGTTTAGATTAGAGCATCATACAACTATTGCACAATCTCCTAATTTTATACTTTTATATGGATGTTTGTCTACATTACATGATATAAATGGAAGTGGCCCTAAAATTGTTCTTCCTTATTACATTGTATAGGCTATAAATTAACATCTTTGATTTCTTTTTACTTTTTTCACTTGAACCATGCATTTATACATATGCTTCACTCAAAATTATCATTCATTTCGTTAATATGGTTTTAATGAATGATGTAGTTTCTTAAGCTTTTTCCTGCAATGGTCCAGTAAAATGGGTCAACATCTGGTCAACTGGGTTGATTTCTTTCTGGAGTCAACCATTTGGGTTTTTGTGTAGTAACTTTTCATTTTAGTTGCTTGTCTCATAGTTTTCATCCTCATTTTGACACATTTCTTTTCAAACCTCCCCACTTCCCCCCAATAAACATTGTAATCATTTTGGTTACATTAGTTGGAGAAACTAGTTGGTTTCAAATCACTGGTACCATTCCATAATGGTTTCTCCTGATATTAACAAGCAACCATTTGCAATTATGGAATAATGGGTTGGGGTGAGGATTTTCCCAACCCACAGTCGAGTATCATTAATTCAGTACAATTGTCCCAATTTGTTGTTTACTCCATCTAGCTAATTTTCCCTTGCTTTCCCACATAAATTACATTTGTAAACCTTTTTAAGTTTTATAAAAAATCATAAAAAATAAATTATGACTTGCTTAATACTCTTGTTATGCAACCAACTCACAAAATAGAGGAAAAGATAGATAAACACATTCAAAGCTAGCCTCTCTGAGGGGGGAACCTGCTTTACATTACACAAATGAACAATTCTTGGATGATACAAATGAAAATACATCCTGTATATATATATGAGTCTGGGGGGTCATAATATAATCAGAGCCGACATAACAATAATAATGTATGGGAACAAAAATATCAGTATGGGGACTACATGTGCACAACAATATAATAATGGGTATATAATAATGGGTTTGCACTAATAACACTAAGGGGTTACACTAGTAGTATAGGGACCTAACATTCCCCTCTCCTTCAAAAATTGCTTTTCTCAAAGTTCGAGTAGTTCTTGATTGTTTTGTATAAAAGTGTCATCGTCCCATGTGGCATCTTGAGCGGGTAAGTTCTTCCACTTGATGAGATACTTTAAAATTGATTGATTTCATAGTTTTCGGGTTGTTTTTTTCATGACTTCTTTATGTTCCAATATGATTTTTCCTTCCTCGTCAAGTTCCGACAATATTGTTTGAATTGGGAGCTTCTCACCTATAACCTTCTTTAAGCATGAAACATAGAAAATTGGGTGCACTCGGGAAGATGCGGGAAGTTCCAATTTGTATGCCATAGTACCAATCTTTTGTAACACTTTTTATGGACCATAATTCTTTGGCAATAATTTATTATCCTTCTTAGCTTGCTTGAGGGACTTTTTTTGTATGTTTGTAGTTGTAGAAATATCCAGTCACCTACATCAAAACTTCTTTCGCTGCAATCTTGGTTTGCATGTTGTTTCATTCTATTCTGCACCAAAGTGAGGTTATCCTTTAAGAGTTTGAGAACTTGTTGATGATGCTCAATATGGTCCTCCACTTCTTGAACCTTATAATATTATTTTAAATATGATGTGATGGACGGTGGATGATATCCATAAAGGGCCATAAATGGTGTAATTTTTGTTGCAGTATGGAAGGAAGTGTTATACCACCCTTCAGCTAGAGGAAACAACTTGACCCATTATGATTGTTTATCAGATACAAAGAAACGAAGATATCCTTCCAAACATTTATTCACGATCATAGTTTTCCCATCAAATTAGGATGATAAGATGAGCTATGAGCTAACTGAGTACCCTAATATTCCACCTCTTGTACTCCAAAGAAACAATTAGAGATTTTTGCATATAATTGTTTCTCCTTCAATAACTTGAGCACCCTCTCAACATGTTGAACATGATCCTTGAAATGTGGAAGGTGCATTGGTAAAGCCAAAAGGCACGACCAAAAATTCATAATGACTCTGATGAGTTCTAAATGTTGTTTTTGGAATGTATTTAATCTTCAATCTAATTTAATGATATGATGAATGAAGATCCTACTTGGTGAAGTAAATTACTCCATGTAATTCATCCAATAATTCATCAATGGCAGGAATGTGAAATTTATATTTAATATTAAGATTTTTGAGCTCCATATAATCTAGACACATACACCATGATCCATCCTTCTTGTGTACCAACACCACTGGAGCAGAGAAAGAACTTTGACTAGGTTGAATTATAACAACTCTAGCATTTCTGCAACCATATGTTCAATTTCACTCTTTTGGGAATATGGATATCTATAAGGCCTGATGTTTGGGGAAAAAAATCCTGAATCAAACGAATAGCATGATCATGATCATGAATAGGTGGGAGGCCTTTGCGAGTCAGAAATACCTTGGAATGATTGTCCAACACTTTTTGGAGATCTTGGGAACTAGATGATTTCGATGTGGGTAGCTCTAGTGAACATAATTGTGCAATGTATCCCTATTGTTCTTTCTTTAGAATATTTTTCATCCTATTATAGCTGATTATCTTTCCCGATTTCACCAAAGATTGTAGCCATTGAGCTCCTAGTACAACATCCACACCACCCATTAGAATGGAAAGCATTGGACTATTCAAAATATATTCTCCCATGGATAGCTTGATATTATGGCACTTTCTAGAGCACTTTTTGGTTCCTCCATTTGAATCCATTACTTGACACTCTGGTGCTAGATATAGGAAGCAATTCAATTCTTTGGATCTCTTACAATGAGTAAAATTATGGGTATTACCTGAATCAATCAACATTGTTACCTTTTTCTTCTTGATATTCCCTCCTATCTTGAGAGTTTGAGGAGTGGTAATTACTATCAATCCATTACAAGATATGGTCAGATTCATTTCTTCTTTCTATGGGATTGGTTCCTAGTGTATATCCTCTTCTTTTGACATTTCTTGTTCCTTTTCTTTCTCCTCTTCCCCGTCTATGTAAATTAATTTCTTCTTAGTACAGTTATGACCTTTAGTGTATTTTCTATCACAATTGTAACAAAAGCCCTTTCACTCTTTTTTCTTCCAATTACTGTGGTATCAACCTTGTAGGTGGTGAAAGGCTAGGAGCAACAACACTTCCATTTGTATAGTTACGAGTGGTAGGCTTCCTTGTTGCCATCATTTTTCTTTCAATTCTTCTTGCCAACCTGTATGCCTTCTCCAATGAATCAGGTTCCCAAAGGCGAACCTCATGTTGAATGTTATCTTTTAAAGTCCCTCTGAAGACATAAATCCTCTAATTATTTGGAATATCATTTAAGCTTCTCTTCAATTTTTGGAAGTCCTTAATTTGCTTTTCCATTGAACCCTTTTGTTTGAGAATTATCAATTGGCTAAAGAAGGTGTTGCTCTTTGTATCCTCATAATGTGCTATCATTTCCTCCATGAAAATTGACCAAGTGACAAGTGGTTTACGAGAAAAAATCCCTTTATACCATAAAAATTCATTCGGTTCTAAATATAAAGATGCAATATGTACCTTTTGTAACAGTTGCACATCATGTAGATTAAAATATTTCTCCATATGTAGTATCCATGTTATGGGATCCTTGCCATCAAACTTCCTCATCTCAACCTTTGGAATATGGTGGGTCTTCAATCCAATGTTAGATTCTATGAAATGATGATTAACATTTATTTTTTTCTCGTCGTGAGTTTCCTCTACTACCTTTTCGTCATTAGGAGGCCTTTATTGGTGTAGCTTTCTCCCACCTTCCTTTAAACCTTCCATGTCTTTCTTCAAATATTCCATACCTTTCTTCAAATATTCTTCCCTACCATCGATATCAGCTTCCATAGCACATATAAAACTATTTATCTTAGCTTTGACCGCATTCTTCAAATCCTCCATCCAATTTTTCTTAATAGGTGTTTCTATGTTCTTGATTTGAGTCATTTTTTTCTTTCTTTTAGCATCTCGATCTTGGATCTATTGTATCTCTAAAATTTTTTACTCCCAAGCTTTGAAATTATGACCTACAATAGCCCTCTGCGTCCTTTTTCCAATTCCACTAGTCTGCTCGAAATTGGATTCTCCAAGAACGAGATGCCAAATATCCCAAGATAACCTACTTTTATACCTTTTCAGTAAAATAAGCTTGTACGAAGTGCCACATGTTATTGTTGCGACCTTGGGATGTAATTTTGGAGCCTACATAAACGCTAAATATCTTGGACTGTATCTCCAAAAGTATAGCGAAACAAGATCTGAAATTCGAGCCTGAGCTTCACCATGATTTCGGCTCAAATGGGTTCTAATTTTAGAGTCTGAACCTTCAGAGAAAACAAATTATACTGAAAATGACATGTTTACCTATTTGAGATGGATTTATGGAGCTTGCAAAAACTCTAACTTCTCCATATCATATCTCCAAAAATATAGCGAGACAAGATTTGAAATTCAGAATCACGATTTAGAATGGTTTCAGCTCAAATGGATTTTTTTTTAGTTTCAGAAACTTCATAGAAAAAATTTATATCGAAAATGCCACAATGACTTGTTTGGACCAGTGTAACCCTAGAATCCAAATCTCTGATACCAAATGTTATGAAACCAGCACAAAAAATAGAAGAAAAGATATATCAACACCTTCAAAATCAACCTCTTCAAGGGGGCAACCTCCTTTACATTACACAAATGAAAAATTATTGGATGATACAAATGACAAGGCCTCCTTTCTATATATAGGAGTCTAAGGGTTCATAATATAATTAGAGCCAACATAATAATAATAATCTAAGGGCACAACAATAACAATAGTGGACTTTTATGGGGCACAATAATAACAATATGGGGACTACATGGGCACAACAATCTAATAAGGGGGTTCCACTAATAACAATAAGAGGTTACACTAGTAGTATAGGGACCTAGCAATTCTCCCCTTTATCTTGAATACATCCAAGTTTCAATTGTTTGTCAAATCTATTACTATCATATACACCTTATGTTGAATGATTATTCAGTGGACAAGAGTTTGGAGAACACATTCCTTTTGGGTTTAACCATATGTCCATGTACTATTTTTATAGAACCACATATGTTTTACTGTGAAAAAACCACCATGCAATGGGTAGAGACATAAATATCTCATGTTAATTCTACAACAAAAATATCATAGGGCTTTGTTCTTAGGAATAACACAAGGTCACTTGTTCTAGCACTAACAATATATTGCAAGTTCTTAGAAGATACCAATTGTTCAATATAATTTTTGGAGTTCGATGTTTGACCCTTCGACAACCTTCATCTTCAAGGGGAATAGATGAAGAGGAGACACAAATGTAACTGCAAGACATACTGGTGGTGTTCATTTGCTTGTTTATGACTAAGGAAATTGGCAAAGGCAATGGCTAAGGCATTAAAGAGGCAAGAATTTATTTTGGCACATTTATTTATGAAAATAATGGGAATTAGGAGAAAAGGAAGGTGAAAGGTCACAGGTTGCATGTGAGCATGAAATTGAAGGAAAATAATGGAAAATGAATAAAATAGAGGCCTCATTAATAAAAATGGTTCTGAGGATCACTGGGCAAGCTTAATCAGTTTAGTTTTGGAGCTCTCTCATTATTCTCTCTCTCTCTCTCTCATATTGTTGGATACTGAAAGTTTTCATGGAGCACTCTTGGAGGGTGTGGCATACTTAGATTCTTGGAGCAAGAAGGCAAAGGAAGAGTAGGAAAGTGCAAGAAGGCATCATCATCAACAACTACATCATATTTTCTTGCAGGTACTAAGTTGCATGTATGATTCCTTCACTAGCTTCAGCATGCATGTGGTTTCTTGGTTATGATCTATCATTGGCACGGAGGATGGCCGAGATTGATAGTGGATTTCCTAGCCTTGCCATTTCTTGGATAGCCATGGTGATTGTAGGTTTACTTTCATTGTTTTTTTTTGGTTGGTTCTCATGTTTCCATAGCTTGGGTTGAATTACTAGTCCTGGAAGCCCTGGTTGAACAAACACTCTAGAAGCCTTGTAACAGCTTGGGTTGAGTTACTATTCCTCGAAGCCACGGTTTGAAAAATGCTCTAGAAGCCCTTGGTGGGTTGAAATAATAGTCCTCAAAGCCTTGGTTGGACAAATTCTCTAGAAGCCCTGTATAATATGTGGGTTGAGTTATTAGTTATGGAAGCCTTGGTTAGATAAACTCTCTAGAAGCCTTGGAAGGCTTGGATGGAGACCAATCTAATGATGGTTTTGGTGATGTTTGACTATGAGTTGGAATCACTATTTGATGGGTTGAGGTGGATGGCCTCTAGAAGCCCTAGATGAGTTTTGATTGATGTGTTCTATGAGATTCCACATTCATGCTTGGAATATGGCATAGGGGTGAATGGCTGAAGAGAGATTTGTTTCAGCCATTCTACGGTTGGGTGGAAGGTGGTAGTCCCATATCCGGTTGCTTCATTTCATTCATTAATGAGAAATCCATTCCCTTTATTTTCATGTGTAATGGTACTGATTTATTTATGGATTTGATGGCTAATATGTTTATTGTACATCTATTCCTATTATGCTCGTTATATGCACATTTCATGACCACAATTATGTATGGCTCTCATCATGTTTTTACTTTTATATGAATGGATAATGTGTTTATGAGTTAATGGATGATAATGAAACAAATGGCATGAGGGAAAAATGGTTCATAGCGATTCTAAAATAAGTATGAGATACCTACACTTAATTATGTTATTTACACCTATAGGTTACTTGTTGATGATATGTTTGACAAAATTCTTGTGATGCATAGTAGGGGCATAGTGATGATGTTCTTCATATTATTTCTTTTGCATCATTGTTTCCTTGTATCCTTACCAATTATAAATTCCCATTCCATTTTGGCGAGTGCCTCAAGTTCTGGGCCGAAAGAGGTGGCCCAAACTTTGGAATGCTAGCATTAGTGTTGAGATTAACTCACCTCGGCGGTGGCTGGAAAGTGTTATAAAGCACTTAGACAGTGTCTGGGGAGCATTATTCCTGAAACTAACTAACATGGGTAGTGTCTAGGGAGCGTTACCCTGCCCTAAGTCTCTCAAACATGACTAGGACTATTATGAAACCAGCTCAAGAAAAGATAGAAAAGATAGATCAACGCCTTAGAATTCAGCCTCTTCGACGGGGCAACCTCCTTTACATTACATAAATGAAAAATTCTTTGATGATACAAATGAAAATACCTCCTTTTTATATATAGGAGTCTAAGGGGTGATAACATAATTAGAGCCTACATAACAATAATAATATAAGGGCACAATAATAACAATAGTGGGCTTCTATGGGGCATAATAGTAACAATATGGGCACAATAGGGGCACAACAATATTAATAAGGGGTACACCTACAATAGTAATGGGGTAATCACTAGTATTATGGGGACCCAACATGCCCCTCTCCTTCAAAAAAAGTGTTGTCCTCAATGCTCAAGTAGTTCTGCATGCTTCTGTATAAAATTCTGATCCTCCCATGTGGAATCTTCATCAGATAAGTTCTTCCACTTGATAATATACTACGAAACTGATCGATTTCGTAGCTATCGAGTTCTTGTTTCTGTGACTGCTTCGGGTTCCAATATAATTTTTCCTTCCTCGTCAAGTTCTGGAAATATTGTTTGAAGTGGTATCTCATCGCCTATAACCTTCTTTAAACATGAAACATGGAAAACTGGGTGAAATCGAGAAGTTGCAGGAAGCTCTAATTTGTATGCCATAGTACCAATCTTTTGCAACACCTTTTACAGACCATAATACTTTGGTGATAATTTATTATCCTTCTTAGCTTTCTTGAGGGACAATTGCTTATATGGTTGTAGCCTTAAGAATATCCAATCACCTACATCAAAACTTCTTTCACTACGATGTTGATCTGGTTGTTGTTTCATCTATTCTGTGCCAACATGAGGTTATCCTTTAAGAGGTGGAGGACTTGTTGTTGATGTTCGATGTGATGTTCCACTGCTTGAACCTTAGAATTTTCTCTTAAATATGATGTGATGGATGGTGGCTGATACCCATAAAGTGCCATAAATGGGGTCATTTTTGTTGTTGTATGGAAGGAAGTGTTATACCACCATTCAGCCAGAGGCAACCATTTGACCCATTGTGTCTGTTTATCAGATACAAAGCAACGAAGATATCCTTCCAAACATTTGTTTACTATCTCAGTTTTCCCATCAGATTGAGGATGATAAGATGAGCTATGAGCTAACTGAGTACCAAGACAAGAAAAATATTCTATCCAAAAATTTCCAGTGAAAATGGGATCTCTGTCACT
This sequence comes from Pinus taeda, assembly GCA_000404065.3. Classification (NCBI taxonomy): domain Eukaryota; kingdom Viridiplantae; phylum Streptophyta; class Pinopsida; order Pinales; family Pinaceae; genus Pinus; species Pinus taeda. Next base: position 9,078 of record APFE031214386.1, on the reverse strand, counting down.
TACAATAATCTTTGGGTTTCCATGTAGCTTTTGAATTGTTTCCATAAATGCAGTAGAAACTGTACTAGCTTTAAATGGATGTGATAATGCACAAAAGTGTGCATACTTGGTAAGTCTGTCAACTACCACCATGATGACACTCTTTCCCTCAGACTTGGGTAAACCTGTGATAAAATCCATTGAAACCTCCTCCCAACGTTGGCTTGGAATGGATAAAGGTTGTAATAGACCTGGTGTCTTAATTGTTTCAACTTTATTTTGTTGGCAAACCAAACATTCCGCCACAAAATTTTGAATATCGATTTAAGGCCATCCCAAAAAAATTCTTTCTTAACCCTGTGGTAAGTTTTAAAAGTCCTGAGTGCCCTCCTAAGGGAGAATGTGCAATTCCATAAGAAAATCTTGGTGTTTAGCTGGGAAATTCTACAGAGGTAGAAGCATCTTTGTTACCATAACGATCATTTTTCCAGCTAAATTTATCAACGATACTGAATCTTGTGTAGCTTCGAATAAGTGCCCAACAGTTTCTTCGTCATTCTTCCATTCCTCCCCTGCTTCATTTATCCAATCTGGTTGGATAATAGAAATGGCGCACAACAATGCTTCCACATCCTCATCCTTTCTTGAGAGTGCATCTGCCACCACATTTTGCTTCCCTTTTTTGTAGATGATTTCAAAGTCATAACCCAACATCTTTGTGACCCACTTTTGTTGCTCTTCAGGGGATAATCTTTGTTCTAAAAAGTATTTAAGGCTATCATGATCCGTTTTTACCTTGAAGTGTCTTCCCATTAGATAGGGTCGCCATTTCTTAAGTGCATGGAGGATTGCCAACATTTCCTTCTCATAAATAGCTTTGCTTAAAAACTTTCCCTTGATTGGACGACTTTCAAAAGCAATGGGCCTTTCATCTTGCATTAGAACAGCACCAATTCC
>APFE031214385.1:0-11856 GCA_000404065.3 Pinus taeda | reverse complement strand
TCCTAAGTCTATATTATCATTGCATGAATTATATGAGAGAGAGTACGGTTCAATCTCGGGATTTACTTTGGTACCAAAGGTCTTTAACGCACTTTAATTCATTGCTGTATACGCCTTCTGCCATCCTTCCAAGTTCGTGATATGGATGTTTTAGGCCGACGGACTCATTCCCTGGTCCTTTCCGGCCATATCCGAGATTCGATGGAGTTTCACGGCTACACCTGGCACGCAGGTGACCAACCTCTGTTTATGCTCCAGGCTGGTTCATTAATTCGGCCACCCGTCCGAGGCACAGTCTTAAATACAAAGGTTATGGCGGGTTTTGCATTATGGTTTGGTGGTAGTTCCCTTGTCCATCCGACGGTGGAAGCCGAAGGATCTGGATCAACGGCCTTCAAACCTCTAGGTGGCATGCCTCGAATTAAGGGTATATCATGTGTTCTTTTCTTTCCTCCTCCAGATTATTCGACTGAGGTTGCTCGAAATTTTGAGGAACCGCTGGTGCCGTCGAACCTTTCTGCTACAATGCAATGTGCAGGTTCCAACCCAACTCAACATTCTCGGATGTAGGTTCGCAGGTGAAGTGCTCCTTTTCACTGCTATTTTTTTATGTCATTTTCACGCAAGGCGTTTCATTTTCCACACCATCGTTTATTAACTGGTATGACTCTTTGTTTTCAGAGGGAGGGTTCGATCTTAGCTCTTGTGACGCAGCCAGGCTTGCCGACCTGCTCCTACAGGTGAGCATTATTGCCAGAGCGCTCTCCTCCTATCGTTACGTCTCATATATGTTTGAAGTTTTTTGTTTATTTGACAGGCGGTTCGCCCTTATCCTGCTTAAGGGATTATCTGAAGCACATTGTATGTACTCGGCATTTATGCAGGCGGATTTTGATGTTTTCTTGTTAATCTATTACTGTGAAGCATACCGAGCTCCGTCCGAGCAGCCCTTCGATTATTTGTTTAAAACCCTTCTGGGCATCATGTCTTTTGTTATACTAAGAGAATGTTATCATTGGGGACGAGGGTTTCCCTACGGTTACCCGTTGACATTTTATGCACATTGTATAACTTTATTTGCCGCAGGTTGAATGATTGTTTTCATATATGATATAAGTCGAGGGCCGTCGTTTTTCTTTGTACTCATTTATGGAGAGATTATATTACCTGTGCTAAGTTAAAATGTGATATATGATTCATGTTTCCTCAGTCTATTCTTAATACTTGTTACATGGCGCATTCTCTGTTTTATTTAAATTACACAGATGTGTACCAATTCGTTTCTTTCCATATTTTGTATTAAAGGATAGAAACGCCTTCGACTGTATGTCTATGTCGACACGCTTGCTCCATAACACATTTTTCTCGCAATGATAATTGGTCATCTGGCATGGTTGATGTTATAGCCCGCATAGGGCTCACAAAGTGCCGACCATTCTGAGGCCTCGCCCTGCTCTACAGGTTTGCCTCCTCCACGAGGGCTTATATCCGATACGAGCGGGAGAGTTCATGCCCTCAGACATGTTTGATTTTAGTCTATGTTCTTGAGTTTGTATGGTTGCCGATATTTTCTAGCGATAAGAAATTGTTTATGAGTTTTACAGATAAATAACTGTAATGTGTAGTTATTATGCATTGTTTAAAACCACAGTAAGCATACTTCTGGTTGAGCTTATATCCTCGGCGGTATGCTGTATACTAGATTTGTTTTGAATAGTTATATAACATCTGTGTATTATTTAATTTTTATTTCATTACTGTATATACGAGTAGATTACCGTGTTTTACAGTTGATAAATTTTCATTCTTTATCTGTTAGTATTGGTACAGGCTCAGTTATTCTCCTGAGATTGTTTTGGTTTATAGTACTGGAGGCTTTCTTTCCGCACTGTAACTATCTCGAAAAGATAAAGCATATACCATTTCATAACAGTGAGTAAATATTTATTCTAATTACTAAAACATAATGATGAAATATCAAGGTCCTCAATCATTCCATACCTGGAAAAAAGTGCAAACCTCGCAATACGCTTGTATCCTCCCAACCTTAGGAGGGTCCTTCTCGACCTTCCACCCCCAAGCTCTTTTGCAGAAACTTTGACTGTCTGCAAACCCTCTGTTACTAACAGAGTCCCGCTATCTGGTCCTTACCAGACATAGCGGTTTTAGGGAGGCTTCCACCTACCAACAAGTGATATCTGGTCCTCACCAGACGTAGCAATCTCCTTCTTGCTTTCAGAGCAATCTTTTTCTTTTTTCCTGTTGCTATCTGGTCCTCACCAGACATAGCAACCTCCTTTTGTAGGAGTCTCAACTGTCTCCAGAGGTAGTTAGGTTTTCCTCTTTCTGGACAGATGTCATTTCCTATATATATATATATATATTATATTATATATATATATAATATATATATTATATATATATTTATATATATTATATATATATATTTCTTTAAAAGATTCTTATAAATCTTCTCCCATAAAGACTATGTTCATGCCAGTTGCTCTTCTTGCAACTCTATTTAATGAATTACTCAGCAATTCAATTAACATGATTAATTAAAAACCATAGGTAACATAGTCACTCAATTCACCAGCATAAATTATAGTTACTATTTAAATTTACTGTCTTTTATTTGCAAAATATTATCTATGCTTACCAGGGGCTTTACATCTCCCCCTCCTGAAAGTCAGCATCGTCCCGATGTTGTTCACCCAAAAAAAGCTCAGGGTAAACTTCTTTCATATTCTGCTCATCTTCCCAGGTGGCTTCATCCGGTCTGAAGTGCTGCGACTGCACTTTAACCTGGGTGATGGCTCGTTTCCGCAGCACGACCCTTCCCCGATCTAATATGCTCACTGGTTCGACCAGAAATTCTCCTTCTGGTTCCACCTGAAACACACAATACTTTGATCAGTCTTATTCTTATCATCTGATTTATTTTATGCTGCTCTAGGCACATTCTTACCTGAATGTCTTGCCAACTAATTATGTGTTTAGGATCATAAATGTATTTATTTAATATTGACACATGGAACACGTTGTGAACTCTGATGTGGCTGGGTAGGGCTAGTTGGTAAGCCATTGGCCCAATCCTAGCCAGAATCTGGAAGGGTCCACAAAAGCGGGGTGCTAATTTGGCGCAACCGCTCCACTACAACGTGCTTTTCTTTGCCTGGATTCTTACATATACATGCTCTCCTACTTGAAATTCCTTTAAACTTATTTTCCGATCTGCGTAACTTTTTTGTCTATCTTGGGCTACCTTCAAGTTGGCCCGTACTTTCTTAACCATTTGCTCCATTTCCTTTAGCATTTCTGGTCCCAATACAAGTTTATCTTTGGGCCCACCCCAACTGGATGGCGTACGACACCTCTGTCCATAGACATACAAACACAAAGAAACAAACCAATACATTACATAAAATAAAAACACAAACATCTTAAATTTTACCATCACAAAACATCAATTCATTACTAATTAACAGTATATATTGGTTAAAAATAGTTCTCAAAGATGCATTGAATAGTGATACCTACAAAAAATCCATAACCATTCATGATGTTATGGTCATTTGAAAAAATAAATGAAATTTTGTTAAACTAATTACTAATTTGAACATGTATAGTTTAATACACATTCAATTAATTGGGACTATAATTCTTCCATAATATATTTTATGTGTGTAAATCATCATAGAGGTGATTTGTATCAAGTCAATAGAACATTTGGGCAGTGGAATTCCATATGGGATATTCTAATGAAATACTTTTTTGTGTTCTAAAATTATACACATAACAAGAGCATAAAGAAACAAACACATACATTTCATAAAATAAAAACACAAACATTTAAAATTTTATCATCACAAAAAATCAACCTGTAACTAACTATAAAAAACGTAGTAATTAAAAACACTTATAAAAATATTGTGCATTGGATAGTGGTGCTTATAAAAATTTGAATTCATTAATGATGTTGAAAAAATAAGATTTTATCAAATTAAACAACAATTTAAAGATGAATAAGTTAATTCACACGTTTTAGTCATTCTAAAAGTAATTATTGTATATGATATTAAATATGTGTAAAAATATTATACCCAAACAAACAATCACACACAAACAAAATCACCACAAAAATACATAGCATAAATTAAAACCACATACATTTAAAATTCTATCACCAGAAAACATCCATCTGTAAATTAATTTTTAAATTTTATGTTTATTTTGTTGGATATATTTTTAATTTTACATTGAATGATTGTGGTTCAAAGATTATGCATGCGCATAGTCACCTGTGATGTTCTGATTATTTGTATTTTTTAAAAGTATATATTGATTAAAAAAAATAATGAAAACTTGTGATTTTCAAACATACAAAAGCTAGTGATGATTCTTACAAGGAAAATCCATAGTCATTGTTACTTGTCGTATTGTCATGGTAATTTGTATCTAAAAAATTTATTGACTAAACATATTTGTGAAATTTTGATTTTATACTAAACAGATTTAACAAGGTATAAACTTCACCCATTTTGTACCATAAAAATTAATTAATTAATACACTAATTATGAACTTACAATCATTGAATCAAATAAAAAAATGATTAAAATTTAAGTTAAGAATATATTATTTAAAAAGTCAAATTAAAGTTTGAAAGGGGAACTATGTGAAGAGGATGAGCTTGGTGTGATAGCTAGGGTTTCTCAGGGTTTTCTCTTTCCTTATGTGGTTGGGTTGCTTCAGACATCAAATCCACCTTCTATGTCATCGCTAGGGAATGATCGCACTACTCGCGGGTCTGATAATGGAGTTTTTGAATGGATTTAATACTGGTTTCAGTCTCCCGCGTGAGGATGGAGACTCATAGGCTAGGCCATCGGTAGTATCATTCACCATATTGTCCATGTAGAGTATCTTCTCACCCTGTACGTACACAATGACATAGATGGAAATGAAGGAAGTCACATTCATGATATGGGAATGGACTTGTGTAGGAATATAGTGAGTATGGAGCAGAAATATTATAACTTTATTCATGAGTTGGGAATGAACTTGTGTAGGATTAAGACAAGTATGGAGCAGAAATATTATAACTTAAGCAATGTCTTTTGGTAGAAATCACATAAGAGAAAGGTTTGGCCAACACATTTCAAACGAGCAAGTATGGTTCATCATAAGTGCCAAAACAATGAACAAGACTTGTTAGTTCGAAACACAAGGGCCAAAAAATTCTCTTATGTGATTTCTACTGAAATATTTTTCTTAATTCAGTAAGGATCACAGAAGCTTGAATATAGAAATCTTATAATTGCCTTCTCTTAGTCACAATATAAATATTGATTAGATTTGGAGGCAAAATTTTGTCTACAAAAGCCAATGTTCCACCTCAAACACATCTGGATATGTCCGTAGGTTTGTTGTTAAAGATCCCAGATCTGGATATTCCCAATCCCCTAAGCATATTAGGTTGTTGAAATGGAGGAGTAGCATTATATATGGAGAGTCTGCTTCACATTTTTCCATATCATAATTTTCCTCCATCAAAGTGGGTGAGTTAAATGATTTGGCCACCACTTATGAAATTAATACTACCATAGAAATCCCTCTCCCTATTTTCATCTCCACACTTATTCATTGATTTGGCTGAAGGTCTGTATGACTGTAAAGTATGGGCACTTGATCTGGTAGCCTTCCAATTTTTTATCAAATCCCCACATGGAAAATCAATATTATTTTGGGTTCGGGACACAAAGAATGTCAAACATTTAAAGCACAATATCATGCACACTCTGGGTATCAGGATGCTCCTACAAAGTCTGATGTTCAGAGGAAAATCCATGTAGGAATATGTGATGTTACAATATTATAACATCCTCCCATCATCCACCATCATAATAAACTTGAGGCTTTGAGGAGGATCATCTCGACCAAGAAATTCAAAGGGCACACATGGAGTGTCTCGATCTAGTATTCAAAAAGGAACATAATGGAATCAAGGGTAAGAAAATGGAGTCTTTTAGTTCATAGATATCCTCAAATCCAAATTTGTTGCCTCAACAACACTAGATTAGAAACACAATATACCCAACCCCTTCATAGTGGAACAACTGAATCAAATCCAAGTAATGACTGTAAATCTACCATAAACAAATGGTTTTTGCACAAAATATGAATCTCAAGTAGTATTATGCAGACTCAATAGTTTTTGGCCAAAACCAGTGGATCTTTTCCATTGGATATTCACAAATTGGAAAAAAAATTGTGAGATGCACCTTTGCTCCAGGGGCTTTTCATAGCAAAATTTACATCATGAGAGGATTGTGAATCTATATTGCAAGAGGATCCATGGTTTTTGGGCTCTACAAGACTTTTTGTCACCCCTTGGTTCCCAGATTTGAACGCCAATATAATGGTAGTATCTTGAATGTCAGTTTGCGTTAGATTGCATAATGTACCCTTATATATTTGGCTCCATAAAGTGATAGAAGCCGTTGGGAACACATTAGGGTGATATATATCGAAATATACCCAAATATTTAATTAATAAATCTACACAATCACCATAATTTATGGTGGAGGTAGAATTAAACAAAGGATTGTCGGATCATATTTTGTTGACACAGAACAAGAAATGCTCAACACAGTTCCTATATTTTTGGAACACAACATTTAGATGTCGAATAAGCCGAAAAATGGGACATCCACAAAATTCATGTCCTCATGCCAAGAAAGTGCCTCAAAGGAAGAAGAAAACAACAAAGAAACTGAAGGGATGGAAATTGCCACAGAATTTTCTTGATGAAGAAGAGGATTATGAAGAAGTGGATCCTCCTATCAATGAAGAAGACGAAAATACACAAGAAAATGTAGAAAATGGGAGCCCTAATCATCAAGTTTTAGGAACTCCACCAAACACATCGAAGAAAGAGATGGGATTCACTATAGAAATGAAGACAAGGGACTCAAAATTTCATCATGTATCTGAAAGTTCAGATTCAGATAAGGAAAATCCAAGAATGAATGTAGGGACCTAACTAGCACTTGTAATGGCCACTCCTTCATGGGGAGAATGGACAATGGTTAAAAATAAGAAATGGAGAAAAGGGTAACATGCTTACCACCATTTTGGAGTCGTATTTTTGGTCTCTGTGATCACCATTTTTGATTGGCATGATTTAATGCATTATCAACATCTACAACATGTAATTTTATTTTCATTATAAAATTATCATTTTTCCTAAGGAAAAAAGAATATATTAATTATAAATAATTATAAAAGAATCTCATTTTCAAATACACATTGAATAGTATAGTGGTTGTTACAAAAAAAGAGCTTTGTCATTCATGATGTCATGGTCAATTACCAAAATAAGTGAAATATTATTAAATTTACCATAGATAAGTGAATGAAAGCATTCAATTCATTTGAAGTGTATCTCTTGCTTTGGATACTATGCATGCTTAAAACCATCATAGAATTTATTTGTATCAAGTTTGTAGATAATTTGTTTAGTGACCTTCAATATTGATGTTAAAATGAATTCATGTTGCCAACAATAACCAACATGAACTTTGACTTGGGTGAAAATAAATGTTTACTCTGCTCCACACTCTCCCAACTGATAGAGTCAGGACCACAACGAATGACTTTTTATAATTGCCTCAATCTAATTACTCCAACCCTAGTATTTTGGCAACATCAGTAGTTTCTCAACACCTCCCGTCGTCACTCATCGCCTTCAAGTCATCAGAAAATTCAAAAGTTGTACAACACGCCTAATAAGACTATGACATGCTGATTTTAAAAAATTTAATAGAAATGCATATAATTTGGTGGAATTAAGAACAAAAGAGATGGTGGCTCGGGTGCACATATGCTACAGGAAATGAGAATGAAGGAATTCGAATCTGCCACTTTCAACTTCCTGCCTAGATAGTCTACTTGCAATTGGCCATTATTGGAGGATTGGTTCTGAGCAATTGCTAGTGAGTTTTCTGTTAATTATTATTGTTTTCCTTTTGTTTTATTAAATTAATATTAATAAAATGTTTTAGGGATTGCATTATAATGATTTCTTGGGTGTATTTGATGATATTAGATTGATAGCTCCATGTCATTTTTTTGTTTGTAGATTTTATATTTGAGTTTGAATTTTATTAAAAGGGTTTAAGAAAATTAAATAGTCTATCTAAAGTTTATTTAGGTTTATTTTCAAATTTCTAGAATCTCTTTTGTTTACACTTTCAATTTAAGTCTCCATAAATATTAGGTGAAAGCCATTTTAATTATTGTCATTGCATATAATAATGTGATAGAATTTATTTATTCTTTTACCCATTTTATTGTAAATTATCTTGTCACAACCCTATATAATACTTACTCATACACGGATAAAAAAAAAATTGATTTCCATATTTACACATAACGAAAGGTAAATATAAATTAACACACATTACTGATATAGGTTATCCTTACTCATGTCAATGGTGTGTATTAACTTGGAGACCCATTTAATAGTCGATCGACCATTATATAGTTAACGTTATATCAGTTCATAAGGTATTACCCTAACTTTAAAATGAAGGCAGAGTTTTAATTATATATACATGACCCTCGTAACATTTGATGCGATGTAGGAATCGATGCTGCCAGCAATCCTACGCAGTCATCGGGCACTTAACTATTGAACTATTAATTCTCCTTAACGGAGAGGTGGACAGCTGGTCCGTCTCTGGATTTTTCTACCCAAACAGGATTACGGTCTCTGGAATACTGTAAGTGATATTAAATGTCGCAGACAGCCGTGATCTCCTCGGGATCACTGATAAGATCCACGACGGAGATTTCCAAACCTTAATCGGATGGCTAAAGACCAATTGCCAGCTATCAATGGCTTTAGGGTTTTGTGTTATATGTTTGGCAGCTCATTTTTCTGCGGTTATTTTTCATTTCGACTATGGCTGCTCATCTGCAAACATTCATCGCCGGCTTCGATGGTGGAACTCTGGGTCACTGTTACGCCCCAGATACTACAAACACCTTTGGCAGTCCGTTCGGAACCCAAACATTTACACGTATCCTTTTTCCTTTGTTCCAATATTAGATAAGGAATTTCACAGAGTTTTGATGGACTTGCTCTCAGCTTATTCTCATTTATGTTGGTTCTTCTTGTTGACAGGATTCCAAGTGAATTATGGCGACCATCATTTAATCTCCATGAACGGTTTCATTAGGTAAGCCTGCGGCCCTTAGCTTAGGGTTTTCATATACGGTTGATGCTGAGTTATATGATGGTTCCTCCCCTTTCCTGTCAGGTCATTTTCACCACTCTCTGATGGAAAGATGAATCCTTGTGACTTTTACTTGCCTGAGGGCGTCACCCATAGCTCGATGCCAGGGTTCTCGCCTTGAAGGTCCTCATAGTGGCAGCAGTATTTCCGCACCTGGAACGGAACTCAGAGACTTTTATCACTAAATTCGAATGTATTATTTCAATGTTTGTTTTCGTGGATTGACATTCTATTCTCAATACTGTAAAGATGTTTTTAATCGACGAACCGCTGTGTATGGCTAAGCCGGTTACGCCATGAACATTTTGCATGTATATACTATATTTAATTTGCTGTTAAATGCATAGGACAATTATGACTTTGTTACCAAGCATATATGAAGTTTGTGTTTTCTCCGGTTCTGTAAAGTACTATGATTTTCAGTTTACCTTTGTGATTCTGAAAGGCTCGGCAAGGTTTATTAATCTATTGTTTTAACATGGTTCTGCTCTGGAAATTTATATTGATTGATGTGCCACTGTAACCCTAGAGTTAGTCTATGCATGATGATATAGCTGTACGCTACAACAGGGACAGATATTATTTCGTCGTTTGATGTTGTTCATGCATATAATGCTCAGATGCGACGTTTTGATGGTCTCGGCGCCGGAATTACCAGCTATGCCTTGACCGTCCTTACTCTCATTGGTCTCGTCCATTGATAGGGTCACATGTAAGTTCTTTTTTTGTCTACAGAAAGAAGCATAACTATAGTATACGAATTTCTCTTTATTTCAGGCAGTTGACTTAATGTTACATGGTTTACATCCACATATTTCTGAAATCTTTTCAAGGTTTTAATTATTCGTAACCTCGTATTTTATTATTTTTATACTTGCATAAATTTGTCCCTTACGAGGGCTTAGATAGTTACAGGTTGTTATAAATCATTGCTATTGGCGCGGTTGCTCTGTCTTTCCTTTGGTACAGAGGATTATGACTTTTATTCCACCGTGTCTCGGTTGGTTTGACCACTGTGTGCAGACCATACGCACACTTGTTCTACCGTCCCTTGTCATTATATATATATATTTATATGGTTTATATTATTTCTTGCACATATTGTCTTTTTCCTACTTGTCATTATATCATTATACCACTGTTATGCGCATAATAATATGTCATCCCTTTCCGTAGAAGGTATGATTTATAAAAATCAGTTTCTTGAAACTCGGATACTGCTGAGACCCGATCGAGTTCATGCAGTACTCCACTCAGATTTTATTTAGTGTTTTAATGAGTTTCGCCTGTACATTTAATTTGTTCCTGTATCCTGGCATTGTATACTTGTTTTCTTTTAACAGGTTGAGACTATCTTTCAGATTATCCTAGACCCTAACTTACAGTCCAGATAGTATCTTTAAGAACATGAATGTATCTTAGACTATAAAACAGTAACTGTACTTACCTGTACTGCTACTGTTACAGTCTTCAGTACCTCTCCAGAATAGAGTGAATTACTTTGTTGCTTGTTCTCCTCCCAACCATGAGATTAGTCCACCAAACTGAATCTCCCCCCAAGCTCTTTTGCCAAACCGTTGTCTTCAGCAAAGATATTGCACAACTTGTGCCTGTGCTATCTGGTCCTTACCAGACTTAGCACCCTCTTTTCTTCTTTTCTTTTGCCTTCTCTCCCCGTTTGTTCCTTAACAAACCGGGTCCTTTTCCTTTTCTCTTTTCTATGGAAATAGGAAAAACAGTTAGGGTTTTTTCCCTGTTAGCAACTGTTTATTATCAGGCAAGAAAAGAGGATAACTTCCTCATAGAAAGTTATTATGTGTAATTACTCAATTTGTACTCAATTTTTGAATTAATAATATTCAAATCATTTTTCACAAAAAGATAATAATCTCTGTTCCATATTTACTTACAATGGTAAAACAGAAGATTTATTCCCATAAATTATCTGGTCATTACATCTCCTCCCCCTGAGATTGGACACCGTCTCGGTGTCTTCCAGCCACGAACAGAGCTGGATAAGTTCTTCTCATTAGCTCTTCATCCTCCCAAGTGGCCTCCTCAGGTCCATAATGTCGCCATTGTATCTTAACTTGGGTAATAACTCGTTTCCGCAGCTGCACTTCTCTCTGGTCGAGGATGTTCAGAGGTTTGACCAGAACCTCTCCTTCTGGTTCGACCTGCATTGCACAATTCCTTAAGTTAGTTTTCCTTCAGCACTAATTTTAACAGGTTTATTGTAATAGAAACTCCCACCTGAATATCTTGCCATCGGATTACATGCTTAGGGTCATAGACATATTTCTTTAGTACTGAAACATGGAACATGTTGTGGACCCGAATGTGACTTGGCAAGGCAAGCTGGTAAGCCACTGGTCCAATCCTGGTCAAGACTTGAAAGGGTCCACAGTATCAGGGTGCCAATTTGGCACACCCACTCCACTGTAAGGTACTTCTTTTAGCTTGAATTCTGATATAAACATGGTCCCCAACTTGGTACTCCTTGAACCTTCTTTTCCGATCAGTAAAATTTTTCTGTCTATCTTGAGCAGCTTTCA